>WAAE01015896.1:0-18722 GCA_013400495.1 Nicator chloris
AAAATATTTCTCTTAACTGTGAGGAGGATGATCATGTACTTTGTGTTTCCATTGTATTTCATGATGGGGAAACTTGCAGCACAGAAGAGCAGGCCAGATGTAAAAATAGCATGAAAACACACAAGTCTTGGGATCTGTAGTCTAATAGCTTACTTTTTGAAGTCCACTTTGAAAAGTACACAGTGAAGAGTACCTATTCCATTGGGATCAAAGGCCTTAATGGTACCGGAAAATTTACATCAGTTTAGGAAATATGGGAAAGAAGATAGCATTTCTATACTCTTCTAATGTCCCTTGAATTTTTAAGATGGCTAAAATATGTGCACTTTCTACTTGTCCATCCAATATTTATTAAAGAATGATAATAAATATTTGACAGATAGATATTTGTATTAAATTTCCAAAGCAGAAACAAGACTACATCACACAGTGAGTTATTTTTGCACATTTTTGTCAGTAAACATGTAATTAAAGCACTGAATATTGAAAACTTAACTGGGTTTTTAAGCAGGGAGAAATGCTATACCTGTGCAACTTACATTAAATGAAAATACACAGAGATTTCATATTAAGCATTGTCATGGGAAATCTAGAGATCTGTTGTTATAATTCAAGTGGGATGAAGGCCTTTCTGGAAGGAAGCTTAGAAAGTGAATATGGCTTTTTTAGGTGTACTTATTATAATGTGGCTTAGGGAGAAATGACTGAGTTAAGAGTGTGTGTGTGCAGACCTACAGTAAAAAGAAAATGTGACGGCTACATTGAGCCGAAGTAACAAAGGCCATTAAAAATCAATTTCTCCCCTGGTTTTCCACCTCCAAACAATGCCATTGCTCATCTCTCCCAACAGCAGAGAAATATCCATCAAAACAGGCTGAGAAAAACCATGATCTTCCTGAAGCTTCAGCGCTATTTTAACTAGGTGGAAGGAGATCAGAGAAATTCCAATACAGCAAGGGCTCAGTCTAACATAACTGTGCATGAATAAACCCCAGAACTATCCTTAATTATGAGAATGAGCTAGGCCTGGATTTTCCAACCTGATTTCTAAAAGAGTTAGTTCAACAGCATCTGCATCTGTTGTGCTGAGTTTTTAAAAAAATCTTTGAGTACTGAAGAAATTTGAACATACTGAAAGAGGGCTAATGCCCTGGTGCTGTTTAAAAAGGGTAAATGGATGCAGTGATTGATCACAGTGTCTGTGTAGGTGAGAGGAAAAGGACTGCTAGGCTGTTCTGGGTAAGACAAGGGTATTTTACATTGGCCGAGTCTGAAGTCATGCATCAAGAAAGAAAATGCAACCTGTGTATGAAATCAAGGACTCTCAAAAGCAATAAAACTGAAAAGAAGTCCTGGGCCTTCTTGGCTGGTCATCAGCCAAACACAAATTTTTAGTCCAGTGTTGTAACCAAAGGTCTGGTGAACACCTACAGTGCGTAACGGAGAGCTGTAGAATAGAACAGGTTTGGGGATGTGGAAAATAACAGGAATTGGCACCTGATCTGTACAACTTTTGGAATTCTTTGCTTTATTCTACCTGAAAAAGATACTGATAACTGAAATGTCTTTAGGGGAGACCTTGAGAGTTATTGTGACCGTGGAAAACACAGTAAGAGAGCAGGTACCTTCATAAATTTGTTTTCTTGAGGGAGAAAATTAACAGATGACTTGATCAGAGAAAATGTACATTTAAATGAGAAATAACCTTTAAGAGAATGTTCTTCATCCTATCTGGAAGGCAATAACAGGAGCTGATGGTTTGATGTCAAATTTAGACCTGTTGAGACTGCACACAAATATGTTAATAGGTCAGCAATGGCAAGGGAGCAGGACTGGATGAAAGTTTTAGGAAAGGCAGCTGATAAAAAAGGGGGAAAAAAGAGCATATTAAAAGTACTAAGAAGGAGATAACATTAATGAATTCAGAAAGGGTTGTCAAGCACTAATTGATCTGATAAAGGACAAAACCAGACATTTTGGGAAGGACAGGGGGCACAGCAGGATGTCAGTGGTGAAGATCAGGTTCAGCCATGTTGATGTATATATGTGACACCTAGCTGTGATTGTGGCATATTTTTAAGGGAACAGCAAGGTATACTAAATGCTCTAAAACAATACACCAGCCTTTGCTGCTATCCTTCTTTTACAACAAGTAGAAGACATTAAGTAAGAAAGGCATTAAAGCTGCAGTTTTTCTCTGAAAAGTGGAGTTCTCAAGGAGTGCAACAGGACAGATGTTTATGTAAGGGTGGAAACTGCAAGCCTGTCCTGGCTTTTGTCTCCTTTTTGCAGTAATTGCTCTGCATAAGAAAGAGACATTGTGGAATTAAGTGATATTTTTCTCCAGAGAGGGTTTAAGTAGGTCCTATAGCCTATATTAGGCAGGAGTTCAAGGTAAATGATCCAGTTGTGTCCTCTGTCTTAGTTTAACTTTTAGGCATTGATTATGTACTTGGACATAATTTTAAAGGTAAACTTCTTTCAAAACTGTGTTTGTAAATTAAATACATTTATCTCCTTGTTCTGTGGAACAGAGTATTTCAGGTGCTATAGCATAAGGACTGCTGCTGAGTGTTATCATTTTAATGGGGACTAGAGTCAGTAGAGGTCAGCTCCACAAGTTCTTAATGTTTACCAGATGATACATCAGAGTGTCATCACTGGAAAACATTCTTCCATAAATGGAGGCTGAACTGTGTGGGGCTGAAGTGATTTTTTTAATAGGTTATTTGAAACTTTCAGGAAAAACTGCCTTTGGTTTGTTCAGATCTGCTCAGAATTTAGTGGAGGAGGGATAGAGTATAACCATAATGTATTTGTCAAAAGTACATGCTCAGTGAAAACAATTGCCAAGAAAAAGTGGTTGAAATAACACACACTTGAAATAAACAAAACTTCAAATGAGAAATAAGCATTGGACGAAAGCAGCCTACGTGAAGAGAAAATAAAAACAATAACAGCTGTTATGGGACACAGATGTATGCTTTGGAATTTGTCAGATTTTCATTCCTGCTATATTATTCTGCTATGCTTAACAAACATTTTGCTTTTATGGTATTATTTCAGCTAAATCTACTCTCTGGACACCATGACTAACTAGCAAAGGAGACATACAGATACAAAAGCTCTTGGTTCGCTGATAAACAGAGTATATCCATGAAAAATGCAAAAGTCAAATTGAATAATGAAGCACTATAGAGAGCACAAGCACATCAACTATTTCTGAACAGAAATGTGCAATACACTGATGGTGCTATGATGTTAAATTTAGTCAATGTGTTCCAATATACCACAGAGCAATGTTAGTTTGAGGTTCATTGTAAAGCAACATATCTGAAGTAAAACCATGTCTGAAGTACCCAAAAAAAATGCCTAGTTGTCAGGTGTGCAATGAAAAACAAAGTCATGAAGAAGTTGATAGGAAACAAACAAACAAAAAAGCTCCAGAGCAGGTGGGTTTGGTTGCAGATGAATTTTAGACTGCATAGAGACCTACAGGAGAGGAAGAGTTTGTTGATAAACTGAATAGCAAACCATTATTTTTAAAAGTTAAGTTAAAAATGGAAATAAAACTGTAAACATTTTTTCCAAACTAATAATATTATCAAAATATCAATGGATCCAAATCCTTTCTCCATCTTGAAATTTTAAAAATATTTCTTTCTTTAGAATAACAAAAAATTGTCTTGAAAATACCATCAAAAAGCAAATGTTTCTATTTCCAGTGATGGTTTTTATTTCATTCTAGTTTTACCTTTATCTTACTGATGCCCTAGCTTTCAGAGTTCTTTAAAATTTGTGATAATTGCTTTCTTCCCTTTGGAAAACATGAATTTCTTGATGATGTTACAGTGTAATAATTACCTATATAATTAACTTTAAAAATAAGTAAAAATCAAAGTTATGTATCCATGAAGATGCTTGCATAAAGTGGTTATCAGAATTAGTGAGTGTTGGGGGGGTTTTTTGATTGGGTTTGAAAGAAAAAAATAAAATAAACAAGTGGTTCACAGGATAATGTAATCATGAATTCACTTCTCCACATTCAGGAGAAAGGGAGCTGTCACCCTTTTAAGGTGGTATTTGTGGCTCAGATTCATACAGGGACTCAGGTGGCCTAAACAGCCACACAGAAAACGCTAACAGAGTTTTAGGCACTACAGGGTCTGTGTGAATGTCCAAACATGCTGCAAATGATCCTGGGGATCTTAACTCCAGTCCTGTACTTTCCTGGAAGTGCTGCTGCTCATCAGCCATCATCACTTGTCTGTCAGCTGGCACTGCTCATGAACATGATGTCCCTGAGTTTGGAATGGCTTGAGTAGTGTTATTGCCCAGAGGTTCTCTGAACCTGCTCATTTAATGGGGAGGGAAGAACGGACATATGGTAGCTGTTACTGTCCCACCATTCAGGTGGAGGTATGGGTGATGAAGATCTCCTTGATCTGGGGAGGAGCTATGAACACAGTTTCTGTTTCCTAAGAAAGCACTTTAGTTCTCAGGTAACTTGCATCCATAGGACACTGAGATGCTTCACCCTTTCTTCCAAAGGAGCAAATGGAATGAAAAGCTACTGTGGAGTCAGAATTCCTGATTTTTGAGTATTAGGAAGGCAATAGATTAGAGGGAATTTGTTTCTGTAGCCCAAGGATGTTAAACTTTCCCAAGAAGACTGGCAATTTTTTAAGGGACTAAAAGGATATTTTTCATTTTAAAAAGTTTTGATCTAAAATCCAGATACAACACTAGGTGTGAACTCAGAGAGTGGGTATAAAACTGGATCTCAGGTCCCATTCTATTTCAGCTGCATATCTCTTCTTGAAGTGCTGGGTCCAGTTAGTATTCCAAATTTTTGCTAAAATTGTTATTCAGAGTGCTATTCATGATGCTTAGTTTACTGACTACTGGTCTGATACAGGGAAAGGCACGTGGCTTTGTTTTCATTTTGAAATAAGAGAATCCTCATTTGCTTCATTGCTAGGATACAGAAGTATTTTCTGGACAGCCTGAAATTTTAACAGGTGGGTTTAAATTTTCCTTTTTGACATATCTAACCCAGAACACGTTTGGGAGACAGTTCAGATTAATTTCAGAGTTTCTGGCACTATCCAAGCACTTTTGGGAAATTATGTGAGTTGTTGCATTGATAAGAACAACTGATCCAAACCTCTCCTGCAACAGCAAGTCCTTTCAAAAGTGCACTGCAAAGCATTTCAGGGATTTGAAGGTCACAGTGTTTGCATCATAGACAATGGTGCATGCTTCAAAACAAAAGTGCTGCAAGGAAAGCATCTATGAGTTCTCTCTGGATGTAAGAAAGGGCAGCTTATCCCCATTACACAATATTTGGTATCTCTAATATTTACACCATAGAAAAGCCAGTCGTGGGACAGATATCATTTAATAAACTGATGTCAAGAATGATGTCAACATCAATTTGAAGAGACTACTGCAGAAAACTGTAGCTGATTTTATAAGTTTTTCTTGTGGATTTTGAGTCAACATTTTTGTGCTGCAAGGTATAGTCTGAATTCCACGGAAGCAAGTTTGAAGGCATTAGACACAGGCAATACTGAATGAAAAAGTAAGTCAATCCTAAATAATTTTGTTGTAGCACTAAGTTGTTTGACAAAACGTTCATTTTTCGGGAGATACTGAGAAAGAAGGCATTAACCCAATGAATAATTCAAAGCACCGTACAAACTTAAACGGATGGAGAAATCATTCTTTCTAATTATTTTGTTCTAGTGTCATAAGGCAAAACAAGTGCCTGTATCTTCCCTTCCCTTTCTTCTGTTTTCATTTATTTTCTCTCCTTTCTTTTATCTTTGAAATGCATCAATTAAATAGTAAAGCACTTAGCAATAAAATTTCCTTGGAACAAGCCTAGTGAGACAGCAGTATTGTTTAGCATGGAATTATAAGTAGCACAGCTATTAAACATGAAAACTGACAAAATTCACTGTATTAATCTTTGTTGTTTATCTGTTAAGCAAACCCACTGTCCTCTCATATTTGGAGCAGAGTGTGTTGGTGTTTGCTCCATCTTAAATAGTATTGTGTGGCTATTTAACAAACAAAAAGACAGCAATCTGGAATCTGAAAATATTATGGAAATGAGCTAGGGAAGTGGCAGCATCCTGTACTTTTTGAAACATAGAGGGGTAGTGAAGAAGAGAATGGTATTGTAGCTGTTTTCTTTCTATAAAGAAAGAAAACAGGCACCCACTAGAAATTCTAAAGGAATGGGTAGAGAATAGAAATCAGAGCATCAGAGAAAACAAATGGCATATTCATCTTGCTTTAGGCTTACACCCATAAACTGATCCAAAGCCTCATGAAGTCAATAGGAGACTCTTCACAGTCACTAATGGATTTTGGATCTGGCCCTAATGAAGAGGGTGATATAGGCTAATTGCCTTGCTTAGTCTGCTGATAGAGCTGATACATGTAGTTTCAGAAAAGCAAACAAGTCAAAAAATTTTTACGATTTTTCAGCCAAATATGTACAGAATGAAGAGCTCACAGAAACCACAGCAGGCAGAGGCTTTGTTCTGTCTTTCAGTCTGTTTCAGTCAATGTCATTACTTGTGTATTTTTCATATTTCTATGCAAATATTTTATAAATTATACATTTAATAATTTTGTACATGGAAAATGGGAAAAATGGCCCATGGGTTATTTCGCTTTTATGCACTCAGCCTGTTTCTATGTATTATTGATTTTTAAAATACAGACTAATGTTAGTATAGAAATTATTTTGCCATCACCCTGACTTTGCTTATTGCTATCCCCTTATTCTCACTGAATTTGGTGATGTTGTTTCAATTTTAGTATTTCTACTTACTTAGAGAAAGGGACTGGACAGGAGACACAACTTCTCTGTTTGGAGGACGTGTGGTGCTAATAACAGAATATGCCTGGATTTAAATGAAAATATATTTCTTTACCAGATTGTAACTGAAACAGAAAGAATTGGTAGTATTTTATATACCACTAATAAAGACCTCAGAGAAGATGTGAATTTAGCAAAGAACTTAGGACCAAGTCCTTTCAAATCAATCGTTTAAATAAAATGTTTTTATGGAGTTTCTCTAGAGTTCTTGGGAACTAATGGAACAAATTAGTCAGCTAAGTTACGGCGGTAAATACTGGAAATGTAGAAAATGTCAAAAGACTTTGAATGAGTTTTGTGACTTAGTAGGAAAATAAAAAAGAGCTCTAAAGAAAGATCCTTAAGTGGAGAATAAATTACTTCTAAAAGAATACTAGGAGTAGAAAATAGGTTGGTCTGTCACAAAAAGTGTATCTGAAAGGTCAGTGTTTAACAGAAAAGTGAGACTTAGCAAAAGTCAAGCTGAAAAAGATTTTTCTTAGAAAGAAAAAAATGGAACTCTAAATAGAAGAGCAACAGAATAAATTTGGGAGCACTATGTAGTGAGATAAAATAATGACTAATTTTGTGCCATCTACAAGCTAGTATTTTGAATCCATATTTCTTAAGGACTCTTAACTTTGAGTGTGAATGAAGGACAAAGTAGCAAATTCTTTTAAAATAGAATATAAGAGCAAGGAAAATTCAAGAGCCTGAAATTAATTTAAGACATGGAGGAAAGGTGATTTCCTTTCTAGAACTTTAAATAAACTGAATGAAGTTTTTAATACATTCATCAGGGCAGTGGTCACACATTTGAAGCAGAATACAGAAAATTGGTGTAATGGGAAAGGAGAAAATACGTTGTAGCCTATAGCAGCAGCTAAATAGCATGCTAAACTTAGAACAGCTTTGAATGTTCTTTCACATTCAGGTCATGGAAATAAATAGCAAGTTGTATAAAATCCAACGCAATTTAGCAAAGCTCGATTGTCCTGGAGTAATTTGATGGCTTTTTTTTGAACTGACTCCCTAGGAAAAGAAAATCTCTTCTCCTTTTCTTGACTTAAACATAGTAAGCATTGTGCTGGACGCTGTGGGAATTAGTAAAAGCTCTGGAATAGATAGTAGCTGTTTTTGTGGGAGATGACGGGGACTGCTCTGAAGAGGTAACTTGTCAGGTTGGACAATTATTAATGAGTCCTTCTTGACGGTTCCCGAGATGCGCCCCATTTAGTAATGATCTTAGCACAAATCATTTCTACTTGACGTACTCTGTGTCAGTGAAATTACCTGATGTCACAGCACTGAGAAAGGTTTTCAGTACGGGGAGTATGTAAGTGTTCTGAAGAGATCAGTGGGTAATCTCAAGCATTGATGTAAAAGAAAGGTAATTAAATTTAATCATGCCAAGTGGTGTGTTAAGTACCGAGAACTAAGAACAAGAACTTCTGCCATGTAACTACAGCTCATTAGCTGACAGAGGTGGAAAAGTTTTTCATGAACTAGCTTTGGATAAGTAAATTCATCTTAAGTAGTTGTAAAAAAGACAAAATGAAAAAGATGTGCAGTCCTACCAATATCAAAGGAAGCATTTTCTGTACGTATAAAGAGATATGCAAGTTATGTGCCGAAGTATCATTAGATCTATTGGAATAGTGCTTTTGTGTCTGGTTTCCTGTGTTTAAAAATGTTGATTAAAATGAAGATAGGTTCAGGAAATGGCTACTAGAATACTGCAGGTAATAGGCTGGCATCTGTAAAGACTAAAACTTGTCCCATGAAGCCTAGAAAAGCAAAGTCTGAGACAAGAGATTATTATCATTTGTAAACACAGTTGAGGGTAAAAGCCAGAGAGGAAAGATGATTAGGAAGATTAAAGGAAATGGTTGATAGAATAACAAGTAAGTCTGAATTGATCCGCTATAAATTTCAGCTGAAAATTGAATAAAGTAACTAACCTTTAAAGCCATTAAGCTCTCCCTCCAAACCCTGACTTTATGGTATAGTCTTCCAGTAAGAATAGTTTCTGAAGGGAATTACTTTATACAGTTGTCTGCAGCGGCCATAGGGCTCAGCTCAGAAAACCAGGACCTCTTCCTGTGATTCTGAGGAATGTGCTCACAGACAACACTGTAGGATTCCTGCTTTTAAACACCTACCTAGACAGATAAATAGGGCAGATCAAATCCTCATTTGCATGCAGAATGCATCCTGTAGTAAACTGATGCTTCAGGGCTAGACTGTGATTTTGAAGCTACACCTGCTTCAGGTGCATTAAAGCATCCTCTGCATCCCTCCTCGGGCTGTGTAGGAACCACGGATGTGCTCTCCTGTCACCTGAGCAGGTGGTTGGATTGTGCATCAATAACTTCAGCTGCCCCTACCCATTCACCACAACTGAGCAGTGGGGCAGTACAATTTCCCCTGGTGTTCAGGTAAGGAGAGGAGCGACCTTGTGGCACATGAGGCCTCAGTCTGAGCATTGTGGTTAACACCCCCCCACCAGCTCAGGACCGTGCTGAAAGGCAGCATGGGTTTATCCAACCGTGGCTGGACGTGCTTCCTGAAGTTATATTATGCTGCTCTCAGCACCTGGAAAGTCTTGTCTACGTCTGTGTTTGTAAATTGCTAGGATAATCAAGTGCTGCTTCATGACTGGCATTCCTAGGGTTGGCATAATGCACCTGATAAATGAGTAAATTGTTGTTCATCCAGTGATGGATTCACTTACATAAAGCTGAAACGATTTCTCAGAACTACTGGTGACTAGTTTTGCAGTACTTACCTACGATTTCACTACTGTTTCTTATATTGGAAAAGATATGACAGCTCTGCTCTAACTAGTGTTCTCCTTGGCATGCAGGTGCCAGATCTGGGCTTTTCAGTTCATGCTGTTTTTTTAAATAGCTATTACTGGACTTGAGAAAAGGAATATTTATCTCTGAACTGTCCTTATCAAATAATGAAAACAGATGTCCCTTGACAAGTACAGAAGAAGAGATCAAAAGGACATACATGTTGCTTGATTCAAATTCTTTCATACTGGACAAAAACATGATTAATTTTGCTCCCCAGTTTTCACTTGTGTAGTTTTGGCTGTTTTCGAAGATTCCACTTACTTTCACTCCAGTCCTTACCTGAAATGAGTGGAAGGGATCAAAGTCATCTTTTCCATTGATCATTCCGCTCTCCTGAAAAGGCAAATAGGACACCAATAGTTTGAATTGTGCCTCAGCAACTATGTATTAGTTATTTTTAAGACATATTTCACACCTCTCACCTGTGCATTCTGTGTCAATGATTTGTTCTTGACCTGGCGTATTTTTGCCAGAAATAATGTTTTAATCACATTGCTGTTTTCTTTCTTGTCTATTAAGTCCAAAACAAAATTATTCTTCCATTCATTGTCTCACACATCATCACCATCCCCAATACTGAAAATAAAAGGGAATCTGTAATCCCAGAATCTTATTAAAGTAGTTGGAAATGCACCAAATTTCAGCAGTAAGTAGGACAGTTTTCCTGAGTTCTCATTTTATTTGTTTCATTTAAAAATTCTACTTCATGTGAGTAGAATTTATTTAATTTATAATTCACTGCTTAGTACATTAATGGTCAATCTTCTGTGGTTGCTTTCACTTTTTTTTTCCTAATTCCAAGCAGAAAAGCAATCACATGTCAGAAATCACGTGTTGCAAAATGTCGAATTTGGAGCTCCTTAGCTTTTACAGATCCTTGCAGCTCTGTAAATGATATGAAGTTATGCAGTTTAACACACAGTTCAGTGCAGCATAGGGTACTGAGGCCACAGAAGTGTCAGAGCCCAGGGTCACTGTGCACCAGGTGAGGCTGGAAGAGATGGTGGGGAGGACAGGGAGAAGAGTAAAAGTTCAGACCTGCTGATTTGTGCATGGCAAGTATTTAATTCTCAGTCTTTTCCTGCAACTTACCATACCCATGAGGAAAAGATCTTTGTGAAGAAATTTCCTAATCCTTGGTGTTAAGTATTAATAAGAATGCATTGATTGTCCTGAAAATCACTGATAGGTCTTTTCACTACTACCAAAACAAAGTTGCATCACTGTGCTCTTCCAATATGCGTTTGGCATCACCTGCTGAATAGCACATCCCATTGCTTCCCTATATTCACCCCTCTGTTTGTTTCTACCTCTGGTATTCTCTGCATCTTTTTACACTTGGATTGGAAACTTGTTTGGGATCTGTGTTTACATAGCACTTAACAGAAAAATCCTAATTTGTGTTACAGTATGTGTGATAGCTCCCCAGTAGGTGTGGTTATATCCCAGCTCCATGAACCTTTCCCTTTCCTTCCCCAAATTACCCCTTTTCCCCAATGGTCTTACAAAATAAAGTCAGACATACAGATGGACGTCATGGAAGGTGGCAACAACCTACCATTGAACACTTCCAGGGGGTAGGGTACTTAAAATTTCTCTGGGCACAACTTCTCGAGTGCCTCACCATCTTCTCAGTGAAGAATCTTTCCTAGTATCTAAGCTAAACCTGCTTTCTTTGAGTTTAAAGCTATTGCCCCTTGGCCCGTGTCTACATGCCCTTGTCAAAAATCCCTCTCCAGCCTTCTGATAGGGCCTTTTAGGTCCTGGAAGGACTAAAAGGACTCTGCAGAGCCTTCTAGTCTGCAGGCTGAACAACCCCAACTCCCAGCCTATGTCTCCATATGAGAGGTGCTTGAACCCTCTGGTCATCTTTGTGGCTTCCTCTGGTCTTACTCCTGCAGGTCCACGTCTCTCCTGTGCTGAGGGGCCCAGAGCTGAACAGAGCACTCCAGGTGGGGTCTCACCTGTGCAGAGCAGCAGAATCCCCTCCCTCTCCCTGCTGCCTACACTGCTTTGCATGCAGCCCAGGATATGGTTGGCTTTATGATCTGCAGTTGGGCACTGCTGGGAGATGTTGAGCTCCTCATGAGCCAACAGCCCCAAGTCCTTCTCCCCAGGGCTGCTCTCAATACCTTCTCCACCCAGCCAGCATGTTTGCTTGGGATTGTCCCATCCCACGTGCGGGACCTCGCACTTGGCCTTCTATGGAACTATTGAACTTCATGAGGTTCACACAGGCCCACCTCTGAAGCCTGTCCAGGTCCCTCTGGATGGCATCCCTTTCCTCCAGTGTGTCAATTGCACCACACAGCTTGGTGTGCTTGTCCTGCATCCCACTATTGCCTCCAGAAAACAATGTTGAACAGCACCGATCCCTTTAGCAACCCCTGAGCATCTCCATATTGTTTGTGACTCTTACTACTTGTAATGGATGATAAAACTCTAACTAGAACAGTAAGTGATGTATGCAGAATTGGGAGCACTGAAACAGAAGAGATGATAACAAAACTCCCCGTACAGATCAGTTTTACCTGAGGGCTATGGCACTGTTTGTGGACGTACAATGCTAAGCTCTCCCTTAATTAGAACCAGTTCAGGAGAAGAATGTAGTCAATAAGTAATGAAAGAAAAGCCTTTCACTTGCCAATTAGCAACTTCTGATCATGCATATTTTATGAAATTCTGAAAACATGGGTAAACATGCAGCAGCAAGTGTATTAAATTGTATGAAATTAATGATGGCTTCAGGGGAAGATGAGTTTGGCTGGCATTTAATCATATGTTTATTTTGTTATATAAATATATTGGAAGCAATTTTTACACAGACAAGTTTTTATAGGTTTGATTATGTACATTCTCTCGTTTGCCGACTGTTTTCCTGAGCTACACTACTCTTTCTCTTGAGTAATGGTTCAAATGAAAAGGAGTTTCTAATTTAAGAAGTTGAGAAAGACAAGACCGTATTTTTCTGTGCAGTTATACGAGAGACCATTGAGGTCCTTTTGCAAAAAGGGTTTTCCAAGGGGAATTTTTTCAGAAAACTGTATCTGTGATACCTCCTACAAAATATATTACCTTAATTATATTTGCAATTATGTTAGATAAGAAATATTTTTCCTGCTGATTTGACCTGTAAGCGACCTGCTTAGATAGTAGCATTTCCCCATGACCATGAATTTCAAATTTTATTAGTTGTAATTTTTTGCTGAATCTTACCAGGTGTTTTTTCCAATACTAGTTGTAGTTTAATGCCATCCTAGTACATTTAAAAAAATATATATATATTCTTTATCTGCTTATTTTCTCATTATCATCAGCTTTCCTGTATACATCATAGCTGATAATACTTTTTTATTTCAACCAGCCATAAGAATACCATGCAGTTCTTTCTTTGTACTTCAGCTGCTGCTTAAGAATTGCTGAACTCTGTAGACAGATTTTTTTCTTTTTCTTCCCATACCTAGGTATCAAACAGCAAGCAATTACTGCTTTCTCTCTCCCTCTTTCTTACACTGTCCTTCTCTCCCCAGTTTATTTCATGCGATTTAAATGCTGATGTCAAGTTCCTTCTGTGGTGAAAGACGTGGAAATAATGTAGTATCAGCACAGGTTTTCAGGATTGCTTCAGTTTTTCTTTGGCAATATGCCCCTGCAGCCTAAGGATCAGCTTGGATGAGTGAAGATAGTATGGTTCCTAGAGGAGGAGATTTCTTGCCTTGTCTCTTGTTACGCCAAGTTACCACTTTTTAACAGTTGTCATGTTATAAATGCTAATAGTCATAGCAACACCCAGAAGCCTCAATGCTAAGTGGCTACTCTGAGGCTTATGTTTTTTCTCAAAAAAAAACCTGCTATGAACCCTTCCAGCACTGAGAATTCCATTCTTCATCCTTTTCTCTCAGCTTCCTGCCTTCTCATCAAGATGTGCTCTCCTCCTTACCTTCTGTCCACTTTCACGTTCTTAATTGCTTTACTCAGTTTCCCAGAGACTTGCTCAGGCTTCTTAAAAGTTCACTTCTGTCTCCCTGTGTGCCTGTGTGTTCATAAATATCCTCTTTGTCCCTCTTTACCTTGTCTAATCAGTTCAGCCTTGTGCATCATCTGATATTCAGCATCTGACCTATTTTGGGGGAAAAATTCCCTTTGCAGGAAAGAACTCTCTCTTGGGAAATTTTATGGATACCATTTTAAGTGTGTGTTTGTATAAGGCAGTCTAACCAGAAGATGTCCAAAGCAAAAAGACTTACAGACCTCTTTATTGAATATTTGTTAAACCTAAGACTCTAGAATTTAACTTCTTTTCTTAGATTCAAGTTTACTTAGCAGCATCTCAAGTACTGATTAACTAGAAACGATGTTAGGTTCCCTTAGATTTCTGTTAGATTTAATTATACAGGGAGTGCTGTTTCTTACATTATTTTGACACTACAAGAAAGCCTGAATACATTAAAGTCAGTATCAGACAAAATAAGAAACCCAAAATAGTCTAATTATAAGACCTGTAGAGAGTTGAGAAAGAGAAATATGGTAATGAAATGCTGAAAAATGTTCAAGAAAGCAACAAAGTGTTTGTTTTGGTTTTTTTTTTTAAAGAAAATACTTGGAAGATATAAAGAATCATGAGGTCATTGAATTGAAATAGGGATAGAAGAGAGGTTAAGCAAAGAGCAAGACTGAACAGAGTCGAGAATTGTTGCAAGGAGATATGGAATGAATTAATTTGCTTTCTAGAAATGGTTGATACCTAGGTTTACTTTAGCACTGGGCATTAGGACTGGGATTAAGATGGGATTGCTTTAGGACTGAGTGGCTGCACTGCTGCTGGTGGCACACCAATGGGATATGAACGATAGGTGGATGTTTTCAGGAGCTATTAATCATCCTGTTTTCGTTTCACTGCTGTGGTGGGTACCTGGGCCAATGTGCCTCCACCAATGTCTTTTTAGTCAAGGCAGTCTTGTACCTCAGGTACCTCCTGCTATTCCTCACTTCTGCTTCAGCACTTCTGTTGGCTTCTCCATCTTCTGCTGGAAAAATCATAAAAAATAGCAGTAGATCTCACAACCTGGTTTTGAGCTATGAATGCAGAATATGATCCAGTGTTTTTCATAGGAGAAACTTAGCCTTAAGGGGGAAAAGTTGCAATCCTGGGAGAAGCGAGCCAGAGAACGTGGTGGTATGTCTACTTCAGCTTTCCTCAACCAGGGAGAGTCCCTTGCAATGTCTCTGAAAGCTGCTCTCCCTTCTGTTGAAGAGAAGCTGAGTAAAGGAGAAAGTTTTCTGAAAGGTAAGCTCACAGTGAACAGTTGTAGGTGCACACGATGCATTCTGGTGCCAGCTGTCCCATCTGGAAGAAAGACTGCCTTGGACTTTTGTGTAGTCACTGTGAGTTTTCTAAACCTTAAGAGGAAAATCATCGTTTTGTTTTCTTGGGTGACTTGGTCAGAAGAGTGCTTTGTTCCACAAGAGATGAGATTTAGGTGTAGGGTAACTGCAGCCATGCTAACGTAAAAAGAACACGGTGAAACAGCCATGAAAATATGTTTTAGTAGGTATCACTTGAAGGACAAAGTACAAAACTAAAACCTGAAATGCTAAATTACTTCTACATGTTGTCAGATAAGATTTCTATAAAATAGTGAAATACTATCACCTCAGATAGTGAAAAGAGCTGAAGGAATTTAGAGTGAAATAGAGTTTTAGCTTTTAAATAAAATGAAGGAATCATCCTCTAGAGGAAAAAGACTAGAAAATCATTCTAGAATATGTGTAAGTGTTCTGAGAATAGATGTAGTAAGAGCAAGCTCAGATATACTAATCTTCTGAATTTTGATGTTAGAACTATTACGCAGGAGTTGATTACTTTGTTATAAAAGAAAAATGAAAATAGTTGTAGGCATGATGAGGAGGAATGTACTGATGAAGTTGACACAGTAGTCTTTCTAATCGCTGGGGAGAGTAAAAATTTTGTGAAGGCTTATCAAGGAGAAGTAAACAGAGGTTCAGACTAACTGCACCACCAATCAATACTAACTCATCTTGAATTTTCCTGCTGAGAGAGTAGGTAGGATGCCTCCTCTATGATATATTCAGTGTATGAGTCTGATCCAGAACCTTTTTACCTATTGAAAATCAATACAGTTATTCTTGGCAGAAGAAGTACATGTGGAGTGTGTAAGTACAGGATTCATCCCTAAAGATAGAACACCTTTCAGCAGTTTCCCTGGAACACCTTTAAGCAGTTTCTCTGGAACATTTAGCCACGTCTATGGAAGGTGCTCAGTCTGAAAGCGCTGGTCTGCTGCTTCTTGCACTGCAATATTCCCTGGCCACAGAAATCAGTAACACAGTCTGTTACTGATTTAGGTATTCTCATGGCTTGTAAATGGCTTCTTTAAGAAGCTGGCTTATTGAATCTTTGTTGGGCAAAGGAGAGGCTTTCTGGAAGTGTAACATTAATATGGAACCAGTACAACTCATTAGCTTTAATTAATGTCTTCATTTTTGCCTATTTAGTGACCACTTTATATAGGACTGAATTTATTTTTTTTTTTTCATATACTCAGCAAAGCTGGAAAAGAGAGCAATTCTTTTTATCTATTTGCAATGACCAAGCTTCATGAAATCTGGAGGGAATCTTATATGTCCACTGGGGTATCATTCTTTGAGATAAAAAGGGTTTTATTCATCCTTCCATGTGCTCATATTCTTCCCTTTCAATTTTATTCTCTCAACAAAAATAATCCCCCTTTCAGTACAGTACCTTGTTTGAAAAAGTTTACAGTGCAATTAAATGAAAGCCAGTGATCCTTTTTATATTATTTCATAAGTTGACACAGTAAATTTATGTTTGAAAAGTTTCATGAAATATAGTTATGGGATTCTTGAACAACAGATGGTGGATAAACACTCTTCACTTTGAAATTTGGTATTCATAGCACTTGTTCTGTCTGAGCTGTGGGTTCACTCTCTCTGGATGACTCACACAAAAATATGCATTCACAGATAATGCAGAACAAACTTAAGTTTAGATCTGAATTTTTTGTGCTTTCCTGACTGTGTGTCTAAATGTTCCTAATGCAGTCTGACTTGCTGCTCTGGGTGTGCCATGCTACTTCGTTGAAAGGAAGATATTTTTGTTAATTGTCATAATAATTTTCATCTGTGTGCTGGCATTTAAAAAAAATTCCTATTAATTAGGAAAAATTGTGTGAAATCAGGGTGACAGTGAGAAGATGTTAACTTGTTCTTGTAAGTCAGTAAATTTTTAAAAGGCATTTCTCAGTGAAGTAAGTGGTTAGTCACATGCTTGCTCTGTTTCACCAAAGTGCTCTTTATTCCTTATTGTTACATTTGAGTGGGAAATATGTTTTTAAAAATAATTTAAAACAACTATTGCAGAAATATTTGAATCTAAATGAAACAAAGCTCTTTAAGCATCTTGTCTCAAAATGTGTATTGAACACTTTGAGAGAGCAGAGGATGGATGATCATGCCAGACATGCAACGTGTTCTGTTCTCTCTGAGGTATTGGCACGTGTGATGGTGGTGTAGGCTCAAAGATAGGGCACGTTTAAAGTCAGGCTTTTTAGAAAGGGTCAAGTCAAATATTTTTCACTTAAGTGCCCAAGCATTCTATTTGTGTGGTGTGATATTAATTTCCATGTCAAATTAGATCTCTAAAATCTCAGTATCATGTTGCAGCTTTTGGCACAGATCTAACAGTTGCTTGAGGCACAGGTTGGATCCCTGTCTACTAGAGTCATATGCAACACTTTTAATTTGGTTTCAAAAGCTTCAGAAATTTCTCTGATATTATTCCAAATCCTCATACTATGTTTTCATTTTTTGTTTCAATAGCGTATCTTGAATTCTACAAAGAATTTCCTTGAAGCCACTTGTTACATTAATTGTAATGCATATTTGTGGCATATTATTATTTTTGTAAATTAATTCAGTGTTGAGTAACTACGTTTCTGTCTCACTGAACTGAAGGATTAATTGGCATTGGAATTTGCTCCCTCTGTTTAGCTACATAATTATAAAATAATTTCTTTTTCTGGTTCTATATTTCTGTGGCTTAAAAGTGTTAAATCATTAAATGCATTGAAATCAATTATCCCCTTTGTACTGATGCATATAGTTGTAACAATTCAGAATAGACAAAGCCCATGATGTGTTTCTGAATCTTGAACAGGGGAAGGGGACAGGCTAATACTTGCCCATCATTGTATGCCATTGTCCTCTTGTGCTAACTCTATGTTGTAGGAGAGGAAGTTTTAAACCTTATAAATCTCTATGGAAGGGACTGCAGGGGGTTATGGAAGTGAATGCTGGAGGTAAATATCTAGGGGAGATTCATACGGATCAAGAGTCTGTAAATTGTTACAGCTGTATTGGCAAATATCCCACCTAAATTTAAAAGGAATCAAGAAAAAGGCATCAAGATATGCTTTACTTAAACATACACACCCACTGTGTTTCCAAATATCTCAAAAAAGAAAAAAATCTTTGCCAGATGTAAGGTATTTTTTATTATTTAATTGAAATGTTGAGTATACCCAGTGTGCACCGAAACATTTCAGGTATTGCTGAAACAGTCACATTGCTTTACAGAGAAATGGATTTCTCAATAAAGCAATGTGACTGTTTTAACAGCAGCCATTGAAATGGGTTGCTGCATGTAGAACAGCCTTTCCTGTTCATGCATCCCACCGCATCCGATTACCAAGAAAACAAATATCTTTTTTAAGTTTTTCCCTCTTAAGATCAGCATTTAACAGCCCTTTCACTTGGCAGGTGAAAAGCTGTTTGTTAACTCAGTGCTTGTTGCTTGTGTTCAGAATCTAACCCCTTCCAGTGGTGTCAGCTTTGGCATAAAACAAGCATATGCATAACTGAGAGATTTTGGTCCTGTCTTACATTACCACTGCGACAGTACATCCCACAGGCTTCCTCTTTCAAATGGACTGTTCAGTGGTGAGCTT
>WAAE01015897.1:0-24056 GCA_013400495.1 Nicator chloris
CGACTATCAGCACAATACTCGTGATCCAAGGTTAAAAACCTGCATTTGCTCAGATACGAGCAAATACTTCAGGATAAATAAACTATAAGACACTTGTGAACCAGTGTCTCCCTATATCCAAAGAGCTGAAACATAAGGCACAGGATTTGTGTGCTGACTGGGAAAAAGAGTTACAGCAGGAGTCTGACTACAATAAAAGAGTGCCCTGGACATGCCGGCTTCAGAGTGGTGACATTTGAACCACGCTGCTCTAACTTAGATCTCTAAATGTTGTTTAGAGATCAGTGTCAGTGTTTAGAGTTGTCAGTGGTGTTTGGTTACTCTTTCTATGCAGGCAAAATGCTTTAAAAGTTTTCAGCACTACTGTCTATGAATGGTCTGACTTTGAAACTTCTAAAATCCCAAATTACTTTGGTACTTGTTTTCCTTTTGTGTACTTGTCCCTTGTGATGTTCCTGTCTTACATTCTGGAGCACACGGGGCTGTGTATAAGTTACGTTAACAGGACTTCAGTTCACAGCATGTGTTTTTCCAGAGAAACAAAGCACAAGTATAGGAATTCAATGTTTTTTATATTTCAGGATTTATCATTTTTGTTTCATTGCTGTCTGTAAGCCATGTCCATTGTACACTATGTGTATATTTTTATTTAAATAAATGTAATGTTTATTTTTTATGTTTCTGACTTTTTTGTTTGTTATTCATTTTTCATTGTCATTGCGGTGGTGTTGCCCAGAGGGAGGGTTGTCCATGCTGATGAGAGTGTGTTCCCTCCTAAAGGAGTTGGTGGAAGCCCACTCACAGGTCTTGTCACTGCTAGAGGCAAAGATTTAAGAAAATTTTGATACAGCAGTTAAAAGCCTGCCATGGGCAAAAATGAATAGTTCCTATTCTTCTTAGTCTTACCACAACTTCCATCTCAGAGCCAGGTGGGTCATGCATTTTCTAGTTCAAAGCAAACAAAACATTCACATGCTCATAAGGAAATCCCTTTCACATAACTGTTGATCTGTAATTCAGGTGGGATCAACACCTTTCATAATGAAGACTTTTAAAAAGCTGACATGTCATGCTTTGTCTGGTGCTACATCTTCACCCTCTCAGTGACGGACCTGGGGAAATAAGTATGGGTTGCTTCTGTGCTGGTTTTTTGAGGTGCTGTTGGTATCTGGATTTATTATATGATTTCTCACCACAATGAAGGGTAAGTTCCCCACGGTTGGCTGAAATGTAGATCTTTTTGGGCCCATGACAAAATGTGGCTCATCTGTACTCTCAGTACTATGAGTAGAAGGTTGTTGCATAATTTAGTATCTCTGTATGTTAGCACTTTTAGTTTTACTGAGATATATTTAGTGAGATTTTAATTACTTGCAAGGTTCTAAATAACCTTTAGAAAACACTGGGAATTAGTGGTTCTTATGGAAATAAGTTTAAAAAGCTGTTAGCATTCAGCTAACAGGGGCCTAAGAGTTTTGTCTCTTACTAATAAAAGTGAAAATCTTTTAAAATTACTTTGTCTCACTTTGCATGTTTATGGATTTTGTTTTCCACATCAACTGGGTGCCACTTTCTTCTCACGACAATGAGAGAAAAAGAGAAAGAACCTACAGCTGTAGTGAGATGATAGAATAATATGATAGTAAAAATATGTTTTCACCAATTCCCTTTCCAATGTTACTTCAGGGCACGCTTGAGGATATGACCTGATCTTTCTGAGCAACAGTCTGCAGTGTTTTGAACTCAGCTGACCATGGCTGCCACTAAGAGAATGTGTACACAGATGCTGCTTCTGCTAGGCAAGAGCTTTCCTGGGAGTTTAGTGATGAATCTTGTACAAATCACAGCCTTCAGTAGGTATGTGACAGATGCTGTTTATGGAATTAAGGACAAGAAGGTTCTAGATGTAAACTAGACTGTGTGCTGCCTGCTCTGCCCAACTAAACAGGCCCTCTGCATTTCTGTGTAGGCTGTGCCCAGTCCTAACTCAGTACATGAATGAGAAGTACACTTGCTCTGCTGCAGGGAAAATTCTTGACATTATTAGAAGAGTGGATGTAAACTGCTTCTAAATAAGCTGGGATAAGAAGTTGAATCAAAATGTTTCTTCCATGTGTTTATTTACATATATATAAATACATATTATATTTACATTTTAATTTTTTTTTCATGTTGTAGGATAGGAAAAGGTAGTGACATAGGATCAGTTGGAAAATGGAACTCGTGATATTTCTAGCAGTCAAATACAATTTTGCTATTGGAAGTGTGACACCAAAGGTAGGCTCACATGAACAAAGTTTTAGCTTGTAGCATGCCTGGTAGCATCTGCTGACTCAAATGGTAAGTTGCTTCTGGGGAAAAAACAGAGAGAGAGAAATAGAAAAGGGAAGGTGTTTCCCAGACTGGAGTCTGCCATTGCTGTCAGGAGTTTGAAGATCTCAAGCCCTGGCTAGCTGTTCCCTCTCATAACTCTGTAGTCACTTTCTGAAGTGGGGCTTGCTCAGGGCAGCTCTCTCTGCTGACAGGTTGTGAGCCTGCTGCACGTGTCTTGGAGCCTCTCATGAAAACAAAAGGCTTCAGTCGGGGAACAGGAGGAGGAGGAAGGAAGGGGCTTATTCTGTCCCAGTAGCAATCACTTTCCTAAGTGTCTGCCCCAGCAGTACCAGAGCACAGGTGCAAGGCTGGGAGAAGAACAGGAGAAGAACAAGGAAAGAATACTGCTATCTTTCCCCACCAAAGTCTACATGTTATATCCATTTTTCATGGAACAACAATTTTGATTGCTGCAATTTGCAGGACTGCTGACTTGAACAGAATTAGAACAACTGTCATACATAAGCAGAGCAGAATTAACCCCTTGGGTGATATCATTCCTTAGAAGTTTCCTTTTAGAGGCAGAAAAGTTTAAGGTCTGGTCCTAAAGTCATTATTCACAAGCAGAGAATCAGAAATGGGGCACTTCAGGTGAGAAACTCCAGGGACCAGGTTTTGTGAGAGGTTTCAGAATCATTAACGTTCCTGAACTTCGGTTTAAAACTGCAAAAAAACATTTTGTTTGTACAAGGCCCCACACAGGAAGAACTTGGTCATGGCAAGGAAGTTGATGGCAGTTTCCTGTAAATTATGATAATAAGTAGCTGATGTTAATGAACTTGCACACAGAAGGAAATATATGCTATCAACACAATGTCTTTAGAAGGACTTTTTTAGTGAAGTAAAATATTCAAAAGCATCTGAATGGGATCTGGTTTTGCTAGTAAGATGTAGTACCCAACTTTCTTGGGCACTTATCAGCATTTAAAAAACATCACATAAATAAGAGCTTAAGTCTGGTTTCCTACTTAAATCTAGGTAGATTCTCAATACTCTCCATTTGAATTTAACTTCTCTCTGGTATAAAATATTACAGTCTGGCTCTTACTGTTTTTCAAACAAGACCAGAGTACCAGGAAATAGTGACAAGGTTGTGTCAAATGATGTATATAAATGGAGTCATCTGACTTGATTCTGTGTGCTGATGGAAACTCCAAGTCTTTGTGACAGAGGTGAGACTGATGTTAGTGTGGTTAACACCAGGACTGGTTTCCAGCAGCCAAATTCTGCTGCCTGCTCTGTAATATGGCAGCCCTCAGCCAGGCTCAACTGGAACTCAGTAATCCCAAAAGAAACCTCTCAATAAATCCCAGCCTTCCTACCCCTCAGCAACATGAATTATGTTCCAGTGTTGGGGACTAATGGGCAAGCACAAGTACCCCATCACCCCATCACTGCATCATGGCACATGGGTTCTCTTTTCAGGGAGCAGCTGTGTTGTGGGAACTCCAAGTTCAGCTCACGGGATATATGTGAAACACCCAGCAGACAAACATGTAAAAAAAATGAGAACATGTGTAATAAAATCAGGGAGCAAAGAGATCTATGGACGAGGTAAGGAAGGTTATGTCTAAGCTCTGCATTTCAGACTGCATTCAACTTCTGTCTTCACCTGAGGTGTTCTTGGAGTTGGAAGATTTTGCTGCTTNTAGGAAAAGGTAGTGACATAGGATCAGTTGGAAAATGGAACTCGTGATATTTCTAGCAGTCAAATACAATTTTGCTATTGGAAGTGTGACACCAAAGGTAGGCTCACATGAACAAAGTTTTAGCTTGTAGCATGCCTGGTAGCATCTGCTGACTCAAATGGTAAGTTGCTTCTGGGGAAAAAACAGAGAGAGAGAAATAGAAAAGGGAAGGTGTTTCCCAGACTGGAGTCTGCCATTGCTGTCAGGAGTTTGAAGATCTCAAGCCCTGGCTAGCTGTTCCCTCTCATAACTCTGTAGTCACTTTCTGAAGTGGGGCTTGCTCAGGGCAGCTCTCTCTGCTGACAGGTTGTGAGCCTGCTGCACGTGTCTTGGAGCCTCTCATGAAAACAAAAGGCTTCAGTCGGGGAACAGGAGGAGGAGGAAGGAAGGGGCTTATTCTGTCCCAGTAGCAATCACTTTCCTAAGTGTCTGCCCCAGCAGTACCAGAGCACAGGTGCAAGGCTGGGAGAAGAACAGGAGAAGAACAAGGAAAGAATACTGCTATCTTTCCCCACCAAAGTCTACATGTTATATCCATTTTTCATGGAACAACAATTTTGATTGCTGCAATTTGCAGGACTGCTGACTTGAACAGAATTAGAACAACTGTCATACATAAGCAGAGCAGAATTAACCCCTTGGGTGATATCATTCCTTAGAAGTTTCCTTTTAGAGGCAGAAAAGTTTAAGGTCTGGTCCTAAAGTCATTATTCACAAGCAGAGAATCAGAAATGGGGCACTTCAGGTGAGAAACTCCAGGGACCAGGTTTTGTGAGAGGTTTCAGAATCATTAACGTTCCTGAACTTCGGTTTAAAACTGCAAAAAAACATTTTGTTTGTACAAGGCCCCACACAGGAAGAACTTGGTCATGGCAAGGAAGTTGATGGCAGTTTCCTGTAAATTATGATAATAAGTAGCTGATGTTAATGAACTTGCACACAGAAGGAAATATATGCTATCAACACAATGTCTTTAGAAGGACTTTTTTAGTGAAGTAAAATATTCAAAAGCATCTGAATGGGATCTGGTTTTGCTAGTAAGATGTAGTACCCAACTTTCTTGGGCACTTATCAGCATTTAAAAAACATCACATAAATAAGAGCTTAAGTCTGGTTTCCTACTTAAATCTAGGTAGATTCTCAATACTCTCCATTTGAATTTAACTTCTCTCTGGTATAAAATATTACAGTCTGGCTCTTACTGTTTTTCAAACAAGACCAGAGTACCAGGAAATAGTGACAAGGTTGTGTCAAATGATGTATATAAATGGAGTCATCTGACTTGATTCTGTGTGCTGATGGAAACTCCAAGTCTTTGTGACAGAGGTGAGACTGATGTTAGTGTGGTTAACACCAGGACTGGTTTCCAGCAGCCAAATTCTGCTGCCTGCTCTGTAATATGGCAGCCCTCAGCCAGGCTCAACTGGAACTCAGTAATCCCAAAAGAAACCTCTCAATAAATCCCAGCCTTCCTACCCCTCAGCAACATGAATTATGTTCCAGTGTTGGGGACTAATGGGCAAGCACAAGTACCCCATCACCCCATCACTGCATCATGGCACATGGGTTCTCTTTTCAGGGAGCAGCTGTGTTGTGGGAACTCCAAGTTCAGCTCACGGGATATATGTGAAACACCCAGCAGACAAACATGTAAAAAAAATGAGAACATGTGTAATAAAATCAGGGAGCAAAGAGATCTATGGACGAGGTAAGGAAGGTTATGTCTAAGCTCTGCATTTCAGACTGCATTCAACTTCTGTCTTCACCTGAGGTGTTCTTGGAGTTGGAAGATTTTGCTGCTTTGTGGCTGTGGTAACAGCTACCATGGACATAGACTACAGGATTAGCAACATAAAAATTAAAAAAAAAAACCTTGAACAAGTAACAGGATTGTTGTAAGGGCTGTTGCTGATTGGCCAAATAGCTATTGTGCACAAACATTCCTGTACAGGCAAAACAATTTAATGATTTTGAGGGAAAAATAGCTGTACCACTTTGTACACTGTCCCAACAGCAAGGGACGAGGACAGTGCTCAGCTGAGAAGGTAAAGAGTGCAAGGATGCATCAAGGCAATCTCTTTTATAATTGATAACAATTGTAATCACATCCAAAGATTATAAAACACTTTAGAGGTTGATTGCAAGTCCTGATATAAATAGAAAGTTGCTGCTTGTAAGTACTTTCAGTTAAGTTTAAATAAGTTAACTATTTACACTGTTCCACAGGAATATTTGATACAAACCAAGGTAATTTTCAGTGTGAATTAAAAACAACCCCCAAACTCACAAAATAACATCAGCTAGTATAAAACAATGCTTCTAATGGCTACCTTTACCTCCTCGTGATACACCACCTCCATGCTTTGTTGAAAGAGAGGATTATTAAAAAAAAAAAAAAATAAATCAAGGTTTTTACTTTTTTAATGTCCGTATGGGAAATAGAAGCAATCATTTCGTGAGTGGGAAGTAGTAGCTGTTAACAGGGGGTTTTGTGTGAATCCAGTTAGTGTGCTTAGCTATAAAATGCTGAATAAGAGTTTAAAAAACAGAAAAGTGGAGCACCCAGTTGATATTTGGGTATTCATGGGCATAGTTAATGGACATCAGCAGGGGAGATGTGATCCCACACTTTTTAAAAATCAACAGGAAAGCAGTGCACACCATGCAATTCCCTTTTGCATTTAACTTATTAAGTCAAATCAATTTTTACAAGCACGTAGGCTAGAGTTCTGGTACTTAATTCCTTTTGATCCTCTGCCTGCTAAATTCTGCTTCCCACTGTGCTACCATGCAGTTTATTTTTAACAGATAATTTGTTTGGACACCATTAAAATGAAAATATTGCAACTTCTGGCATTACTGAGCCACTGAAATGCTTGTCAAGTTACTGTCTGCACACAGACACACACAAATAGCCATTTGCACTACAAGGGGAAGTTGTAGAGTTAAGAAAGTGCCACTGTTCTGTTCACGAGCATGAAGCACACAAAATACAGCATCCTGACTTTTGCAAAGCCAGCATTACAGATTACTCCCACTAATTTCTGTGCTTGAGGCACAGATTCCAGCTCCCAAGGCTGTTAGGTGTCTGGAGAAGGAGACTGCTATGACATGGAGGGTTTTAAATGGAAGATTTGGGGGCTGAGTCAATGGGTTTTTCTTTTAATTACAATGTGACATTAATTCAAAACTTTTTCCCACGATTAATGTTCTGAAAGGCACATTTCCTAATTATGGTTCCCTTTTTCAGCTGAGCACTACTTAGTGTTACTATGAGGTGTTTCCTGTACAAGTAATGCACATCTTTGGCATGAAGGTCTTACCTTACATCTTTCTGTGAGGAGAATCATAAATTGTTTTAAATATTTTAGTATCGATCATGCTGTGATTATACTACTTTTATTTTTTTTTTTCTTAGAAAACTAGTAGTACACTGACTTTTGGTGATGGGCCCACAAACAGATCTTACCCCCAGGTGTGCTCCACTTGCAGCAGCCAGATCCACACTGGTTTGAGCACCTAAATAGCCCCAAGGCTGAGGGATTGTTGATAAGGGCTGATAGGCCACTGTTGTCATGGAGGCTCAGTAAAGGCAGGAAACAAGATCTTGGGCTCACACACAGATTAACTCATTGCTCTCCTTCAGGGAGGTGGGTCTGGAGAAGGGTGGTGGCACCTGAGCTGGGAATAGAACTGTGTGGATCCAATGACCTTTGGGTATTTTCATGGTTTATGATTGCACCCTCATGGATCATAAATACTGTCATAATCCTATGGCCTACTAAATATCCTGACCTTTTGTCTTACTCTAACACCTCTTATTTCCTTTTTAAGTAATGATCTAATTAATAATTCATTAGTAATTAATAATTGAATGAATAACCTACTTAAGCAGATATGAGTTCATGTCCTCAGAAAGGATGGTATTACAAAAGACAACCAGACACATGAGAAGTTCCTTCTGTGGATGATATACTCTGGTGAGTCTCGATCTGAATCATCCCTATGTCAATAAATCCCTGCCACTATCAGCAATATAGATCTGTGATACCACAGGAATCTTCTAGTACCTAGTTTTCCTCTGCCAGAATTTTTTTGCAATCTAGCTTCCTGCTTTCATTGCTTGTCTGGTAACTTGGGAAACTGGGTGGAGAACTGGGTCGGGAGAACTCTTGTACAAGCTTTGCCCTTTGAGCCCTTGCAGAATTGCTCAAGAGAGAACTCTCTTAAAAATTAAGGCAAAAGTGCAGGCTCAGCCAGCAGCGTGTGCACGTCATGCTACCAAGTTATACCTCAAGAGCAGAAATCAGATCCATCAGGAGAAAATTCTGTGGGACAGCTTTGCCTTGGATATGCCAATTACAAATAGGGAGCACTTCAGTAAAACATAGGGGTCTGGATCAGTTCAGATTTTATTTTACAGTTAAGAAAAATATGGCAGATTAGCCTTTTTGGATCTAGGTTATGTTAAGTAAAACGTCTACTTATCCAAGGCTTTGAAAATGTATGTCTTAAAGTGAGTTTTCACTAAACTTGTTAAGAAGACAAAGTTATGATGTGGATTCCAGTGAGAGAACTAAAGCCTGGAACCTGTAACAAAATTATTCTAATCATGAGGCAAAGGGAGCAGCAACTACCTGCCTGGTCTTCTGCAGGATAATGCAGTTCAGGAAATGTCAGGTGTAATTGCCACTTACCTTCTTCAAAATGCACATTTGTTTCATCTATCAGGTATAGAACACATTTTGTTCTGACTTTTGTTGTATTTCTTTAAGTTGGACTTGTGTTTTGCATCCTTACTTTACTCACTTGACATTTGTGGGTGCACATTTAATTTATTGTTTAATAGAAAATGACCTGGTCCTCTAATAAAATTTTGAAGTATCATCTGCTATAAGAATAAAGTCTACACCCACAAATATGAAGTTAATTTATGCTTATGGAACTCAAATAGGACAATAAATTTGACAGCAGGAAAACAAAAGCTCTAGAAATAACATTCTGACAATGTTATTCATAACACAATCAAAAACAGGATTTGGGTGGAATCTTTACATATATTTAAAATCAGTTAATCAAGCAAATACCTGATTATTTGGAACACAAGGTATGTCACTCTTGACTATCGTATTTTAGTCCTACATTTCATTTTGGAAGGCTTGGTTTGACGTTTTTATGGGAGTTGCAGTTGGGGTATAATTAATACAGTTTTTCTGGTAAAGTCCTTATTTTCAGGTTGTGCTAGGGCCATAAGTCAGTGGAGAATTTATACGTAGTGTACTTCTTATTTGGAAAAAAAATACTACTCATTCTATCTGAAATTAGATATTACACAAATGAAAATAGTTATAAAAATTAGCCACATCTGTCAGGAAAACTAAATATCCTGGGTGCTGGCATTTTGATCAGCATGCTTCAAATTTAAAAACTAAAATAGCAAGCTCAGCCCTCTTGCATGGTACTAAAAACTTTATTCCAGTTCAACAGTTTCCTCAATCATTTTCTCCCAGTGCACTGCTCAGTTCATGACTGGGTTTGACAAGGAAATGTGTCATAATATGTCCTATTTCTGTAATGCATTATTGAAACAGCAAAATGAAGATTAATAGCAATTAAGGCAGCTTAAATTCCAGTTCAGCACACAAGGCAGATAGGAGAGTTTTATATCTATTCCTATTTGAGGCAGCTGGATGTTCGTACTTACACACCTTTGCTTCCCTAAAGCAATCCATGTCATAGGAACTTGACCTTGGAATGTTGGCAGTATGTTCAACTCCTCTATTTCTTTGTCTGGTATTTGCTACAGTTTTTATTGGCTGATAATTTTCATCCTCTTCCACTGTCTAGAAAAAGACATAAAGCGAAAGGTAAGAAGGTGAAGTACAAAGTAATATGTATTTTTCTTCATAACAATGTGTGTATATATATATATATATATATATATAGTGCACCAGTGGGAATACAGAAATGTAACACTTTTTGTCTCTATACTTTATTCTACAGCAAATTACCATCACTGTGGTGATATATTCTTGAGTTTTAGAGGTAGACTTCAGCAGTGAAAATGCTACTGATCACAGTTTTGCTAACTGCATTGAGGTTTTCAAATGATGCAAGATGTAATACGTTGCCATCACAGTTCTGAGACTGCAATCTAAATTTAATGCTGCTTTATTTCATTTGATCTGCTGGAGGAATTGTGATGAATTCCACACATCAAAATGTTTTCCAAAAGAAAATTAAATCTTTGCATTTCTCGCCTTGATAAATTAGGTATCATTAGGACTATCACATTTTAAAATGACGTGGGTTTTATAAGATGGGTCTTTATTGTAAGTCCATATTTTATTAATTATATTTGTAGGTAGCTGATAGCTCATTCACTGTTTCTTTTCCCTGTAAAGACTTTTATAACAGGTTATTTATATCTGAACTTACTATAATAAAGAGAACAAAAATAATGGTCCAAATAGATACAGGAAAAATAGTTGTGTACTTCTATGCCAGGTCAGATCCTATAGCTTTATTCAATAGAGTTTCCTAGGAATTGAGGCCAGAAGAAATTATGAGCTCCTCCATGCTTCATGTTATAAGAGGTACTTCTACTTTAATCCAAATTACTTTAATTAGACTGAAGGATTTAACTCTTTAGAAATACATGATTAATTGCTTACAAAACCCAGAAATTTCCTTAAGTCCCTTGGTTGTGGAATGACATGAACCAGCTAAAGTATGCCCAGATAATCCCATATACCTGAGAGCAATACAAATCCCAAAGCCATTGCCAGTTCTTCTCAGAGAGTTTCCCATCTGACCATGACTGATACCTCACGTGTGTATACAGATTTCTTAGTGGGACGTGTAAGAATTACCTGCAAGCTTTCTCATGTGCTCTTCTCCATCAGGAGTGGTTGTTTTATCCAGTGTTGCCTACTGACTCCAAACCATTCAGCATGAAAAATAGTTGAAGCTTGGCCATATTTAGCGTAAAGGAAGGAGCACTTTGTATCTTAGCTTCTCAGGTTCATGTGAGGTAGTCCTTAGTTTTAGGACAGGCAATTCAAAAACAGCAATCTGAAATATATAATCAAGGATTTTATGTTAAATTGGAGGCTTGGTTTATGTCACTTCTGTTGTCTATATTTAGTCTAATTGTCATTTACATTCCCAAATGGCCACAGCCATTGGGAAAACAATAAATTGGGAAATTGGTTTATGTCACTTCTGTTGTCTATATTTAGTCTAATTGTCATTTACATTCCCAAATGGCCACAGCCATTGGGAAAACAATAAATTGGGAAATTGGTTTATGTCACTTCTGTTGTCTATATTTAGTCTAATTGTCATTTACATTCCCAAATGGCCACAGCCATTGGGAAAACATTGGGAAACATCATAAATTCAATTCTTTAAGGAATGTGTGACCTGTCCTCTAAAGATACTAGTCATTATCTAAGTTAGGAGGGGACTAAATAGGGAGTTCTGAAAACCAGTTTAGACACCTATAGCCAAAGTTAGGATTTCTGAATCCTAGCCACAGCAGCTGCCAGCTGTCAGTGTTGTTCAGCTGAGGAAAGGAAAAGCAAGCTGTTGTTTAAAAAGCACATAGGAGCCTAAGATGTGTTAGAAAAAGCATTTTCAAGAATGCTAAAGGTATGGAAAAGCAAGATAAAAGCTGTTGGAGGGAAGTGAATATGGGGTTGTCTGAATATGTCTGCACTATGCTGCCAGTCTGCAAAAATCCAGTACCAAAAATCCTTTTTAATAATCAGGAAGCGCATCTTGAATTTAGCCAGCAACAACATTTACTTTGCAGTGACATTAAAAGTAAGTAATTTATGACTGTAGCCCTTAATCTATTTGCAGACAAGACAGTAATACTGAAAGTTGGCTATTGGTCAAACTGCTTATCTACTTTAATTTTTTACTTGGTGAAAGGAAGGTTTGAAATGAAAGGTAAATAAAATACTTTTCAGCTACATGTAGGGACTCTTAGTGGCTCTCTCCCTCTGTGCTAATTCAATAGCAAAGCCTCTGCTGAGCCCTAAGATCAAGCTTTTTAACTTGGGAAGGTTAGAAATCATTGTTATAGAAAGCAAGGCAGACAGCACAGCAGGTATGGTCATCAGTGGAATACCTGCCAGCCCCATGACCTGAGCAGCAGTGGGAGGGGATGCAAGACTGCCATTTCAAGGGAAAGAACCAACAGCCACATTGCTTTAAGCATCTGGATTGTGAGATTAGGCTGACAAATAAAGCAGCAGTTGAATACCATATCTTGAATTCCTCTCCACAGAGACGTGCTTCTCTGAGCTTGGAGGAAATGTGAGGAGTTGCTGAGACTTGCACTGGAATCACAGAATAATCACAGCAGTGCTGACAAGAAATTTGTTGGCAGTTTTCACATCTGCACAGTCATAAAAAGCAATGGCATTCAAATATGCAGGAATACACTGACTGCCCCAAACACCCCTTGGTCTCTTCCCTGCCAAAATGGCTTCCCTTTGTCTTGAAGGAAGAAAGATAAATGAGGAGATTCTCTCTTCAGAAGCTGCTGCCTGTCAGTGGAATAGCGAATAGTCAGCACTTCCAAAAAAGCTCTTTTAATGGCACCTACTTCTCAGTCATTGGAACAGAATTAGCTACTTTAACAGACGGGTTTAGCAACCACTCCAAACAAAATCCGTTCTCCCTGGGAATATTAAACAACTTGGGACTGAACGTGGAAGGGTTGGGTTTTGTTGAGGCAGGGTTTGGGGTTTTTGTTTCTCTGTCAGCCCTTCCGTAGACATCTCAGGTGTGACCACTAATGAAAGCAGCCCTGTGTAAACCCTCTGATTTACAAGGAAGCACAACAGAGCTCCTTGTGTCTGGGGCCAGAGGAAGCGGCACCATGGAGAAAAACAATCAATCCGAGCACTTCCCTCAATTCCTCACAGAGACGTGCTTCATCCTAGGCACCGTACATGGGCAGGCGGGAATGTTGTTAACATCCAGAAAACTGGTGTGTTTTGGTGAATCCTGGTAAGTTAATTCATAAGCTTGAAAGGGAGACAGCTATGTGGGGGGAAAAGGCTCCCCAAGAGCCAAGATCTCACCTTCCTCTGCACCGCCATCCCACTCCAAGAAGCACTGTCTGCAAAGCCAGGCTCTCTGTGTTTTCCAGGGAGGGTTGTCCAGAGCCCCGTGTTACCGTGCGCAGTGGGGACACCCCACAGGCCAGTGCAGCTCTCTGTAACCCTCCTGCCAGGGCGCCTCCAGCCTGTCCCACTGCAGGGGCAGGAGAACCCTCTGGGAGGTGTGGGGACAGAAGGGGGGACCTTTGGGAGTCTCTGGAGAGGTGTTTGAGGAAGGCAGCTCTTCTGAATGGTGTCAGAGCCCCGTGCAGGGGCTGCCGGAGCCCTGGGACACTCAGTGAGAGCCTCTGAGGCCGTGAGGGGCAGGAGCCTCCTCCTGGAGCAGCCGCAGGGTCTGTGCTGGGATGGTGATTTCCTCCCTCAGGAAGCTGCCATTTAACAGCAAGGTGAGGCAAAGCCTCCACCGACTAGAGGCTCCATCTTGACAGGATGAGCTGGGCAGGAAGGGGACATCCATTTTAAAAAGAAAGGGGCAAAAAAAAAGAAAAATCGGCTTTTTCAATGAAACTTGTGGCGCAGGGCCTTCCCACTACTGCTGCGGTGAGTGTTTGGAGAGGAGACAGAGGCGGCTTCCCCTCAGAGCTGTGACAGGGTCAGGGTGGAGTCCCTGAGGGGATCGTGCCTTCCCCGTGGCCTCAGCATGGACAATTTCAGCAGGGAATTGGTATTTCCGAGGGGGATGGCACCAAATCTGCCCGTGCAGCACAGCCATGGATGGCAACTGCGAGGAAAACTCAGGAGCTTCACAACTTCAGAATCCTTTCTTTTGGAACCCAACAGCGTGTAAAAGTGAGTACCTTTAATTATCTTTCTGTTTTCAAAATCTGCTTACAGAATGAAAAAGAACAATCGAGAGCAAGGTGCTTGTGACAGATGCCAGGATATGTGCTACTGGGTAGTTTCTTTTGCCTACAAACCCGGTGGTATTGAAATTCCTTGCACTGCTGCAATCCCGCCCTGCTGGCTCTGGCAGCAGAATTTGTTAGCCTGTTCTTTCATGGGCTCTTTTCCTACAAATACGCCACAACAGGAGGTGAAAGATGAAAATAGTACACCCGTGCTTTGCCTGTGCCCTGATTTTTAAATATTTGGTTTAAAATTAGATACAAAGTGGCAGAAGAAACTAGCCTTAAGAATTAAAAAATGCTTAAAAATATAGATTTATAACTCTATTTTGCAAACTGATTTCATACTCTAGAGCTGATGGGAGCACTGATTGTGGATGTTATCTGGATGAATAATTTTTTCTTTGAGTGTGAGGGTGTGATAGCATTTAGATATCAAGCAAGGCAAGGAAAGGTTAGCATTGGGATGAGATTTTTCTCAATGAGAGTGTTGCGTGAGGTTTGTTTTTCCTGCTGTTTGAACCACTTGTTCTGTAGCTTTACAGTGTGGTTCAGCAAGCACTGTAGAGGACAAGGTTACCTTACTGCCACCTTCTTGATACCTCTTGGTCAGGAGCCAAATCAGGGCGTGTGGGATTTAAATATCTCTGTCTGTCTCTTCAAGCAACAGTGATCCTCAGACTTCAGTTCCTTGTAAGCCTGGTTATGAAATTAATGATACCACAAGATATGTGGACTTTGAACACTCTTGTGTTGTTTTTTCACTTTTTCTGGACTTACAGCCTCAGGTGAATACACGTGGCATATCAAATATAAAACTTAAAATGTTTGTTCAGGAACTAGAATTTAGTAAATGCTTACCTCTGTGTAGCAGGGCCTTTTCTTTCATATATAGCCCATTAAATCACTGGATGACTTACAAGCTCTAGTGACCTGACAAATATGGGACCTAAAACAAATACTTAAGGTTTCATGTTTGTTTTCTTGAAATAAGTTGAACTTTTGCCAAAGCTGGAGGCCAGTTTGTATTCTAGTGCACACTACAGCAAAGCATGGAAAGTTTCTTACACTGACTGTTGATTATTGTTATTGCCAGGCCATGAATCAAGCCTGCAGAGGCGCAAATAATTCACTGTAGTTAGACAACTGTTATCATACAAGTTAAGCACCCTTACAAGTTGAGATTCTTGTGTTTCAAACCACTGTTGGACTATTTGTTAAAAATGAATTTGCAGTTTGATGGTAAATTCAACAGAATGGTGCTATTTCTCCTCCCTTAAAATTACTGTAAAACCCAGCTGATCGAGGTGCAATCTTTATTTTGTTCCAAGAACTTCAACATACTGAAGATTATGGGTGCTCCTTTCTGGAGGAATTTGAGGCTGTAGAAAAGAACAGAAATGCCTGAACCTCTGAAGTTAGCTAAGATCAATTGATGTGTGACACTGCCAAGGTTCTGAAATGGCTTCTAGTCATATGCCACCAGAGTTCACCAGAGAATGAGGACATTCCTCAGGTGCCCTGGGTTCTGAGAACTCTGTATAACACCATGATTTTTCACGGGAATGAAATAATCCCTTAACACCACCAGGTTTTTAATGCCAAGTTACGGCATTTTACAGTTAGTATTTGTCAGTGACTGTCTCCTTTTGACACTGTGCCATGCTTAGCCAGCCAGATATCAGTTAAACCAACTTGATCATGTGTGTGCAGCGAGCTCTGTGTGCCCAAAGCACAGGACTCGCTGTGCTGTAGGACATGTGGGTCTTTACAGTGTGGCTGACACAAATGGACACGATTGCTGTACAGCACTCACTGTCACATCAGGATTTGGGGTGGAGGATAGAGCAGCCCCAGTTCCAGAGATGCAAACCAAACACAGAAATTTATGATGGTCAGGTTTTTTTAGGTGGAATTACAGGCACTTTGGGAAAATACAAGTGCATGTTAAATGTGGTGTGTGCACTGAATTCGAGAAGTGGCATCTGTAAGGTAGCTTCCACAAAATGTATTGCACATGTTGGTGCAGCCTTTGTTTTGTTCATTCTCCATGCTCTGTGCACAGAATAGCAGGAGACTACACAGCCAAAAATTCATGGAGCCTGTGCAGAGATCTGTGAAAGCATTCTCTTCAGTTTAGCAATGCAAAAGTTTTCCCTGAAGCTGCAGTGTCTCCTGAGGGGCCACTTTTAACTGTTTTTCTCATAGCTTTAAAAAAAATATTTTCTGCTTTTCTCATAAGAGTTCTCTGTTCTGTTTATCTGTGCAAACAAAGCAACGCTCATTTAATTCAATTATGGATCAATATGTGTTGGCATACTTAACAGACAATAGGGTGTAGATGTTTGTTCAGTTTTCAAGTATAAGTGATGAAGACTTTTCTCTTAGCCATGGAGGAGAGAAAAATTTAGAAGCAGTCACCTGAGAGAAAACGTGACAATTATATTCACAAGGCAGTGAAAACAGGGAAATGCATCATGAGTGTAGAGAGATCTGTTTGCTGAGGAAAACCACAGGCAAAACTTTGTTTGCAGCCCTTTAAAGGGTGTGTGTAGTGACATATACAGGACAATTAAGCAGATAATTGACATGCTGTAGTTGGGTATTGATTGTTCCTCCTTAGAGGGAGCTGTTATTAAGGCAGTGTTTTCTCTGCCTTCTGTTTCATGGACATGGCATTACCAGTTATGATCATTATATTCTTCACTCTCACTAGCTTCAGGTTTTCTGGCACCTGGTGTTACAGAGATTATATCCTGCATATGAAACAATTAATTTTGTCTAGAACTTGTACTTTTTCCTTTTTTTTTTCCATGCCTGCAGTCTAGCAGGTAATTTCACAATGAGGACCTTATTACTTTACCTTTCCTGGCATTTCTTCTCTCCTTAAAACATTCATAAAGACTGTGTAACTGTTTCTGAGGTTCTCATTAGAGTTGAAGAAAACTTGCCTGGCAAGGCAATACTTTAAGGAATAAATGAGAATATGGTGTGTTTAAAATCTATCAGGCTCTTTAAGTGTAATGAAAGTGCATACTGGTGTTTTAAAACAGGATAACTGCTGCCAGTTCTCTTGTCACACGCTTCTCAAATTTTTAAACAGAAGTGGGCACAAGTAATAGTGATAGAGCAGTAGTGAGCCCCAGAGGGCTGTCCCTCTCTTACCTGAGATTTCTTTCTATTGGCGAGAAAAAGAAGATGATGTAACTTTAAAGGTATTTCTCCCTTTTGTATATTCCAGTGTCTTTCCAAATGTTTCAAGCAAAACAAAGGCTAGCGTCTTGTGAAGTCTGAATTTACAGTCCTTAACTCCAGTAGATTCAGGATTTTCATGTTTGGCTTCACAATTCTCTTGTATCACGAGGTGTGGAAAGAACCCTCTTGCCTTCTAAACTCCTCCTCAGAGAGGAGCCTACATGGAGCTGGAGCCAATCTTGGCCCCAGACTTTGTCTGGTTTATGTCCAAAGGATTATGCAGGTGTAATTGAGACTTTATTCAACTTCATCCAGCAGGATTAAGGGTGGCAAACCAAATGTATATAAAAATAAATTATTTATTAGGATAATGATTAGACTAGAAGAACTTAATCAGAATTATTTACCACACAGTATAGGTAGCTATAACTAGAAGTATAGTGCACTATTTTTGAAGCAATAGTGAAGCAATTATATTAAAGCAATTATCTTGAAGCAATTATATTAAAGCTAGCAAACCAGTTGTTAGGAAGAGATTGATGTTACTCACCCTTGGCAATCTCTTTCACTCAGCCTTCAGGAGTAACCTTGAGGGGTGTCCCCACTCAAGGAAGCAATATCCACATACTCTCTGAGGAGGGGCTTGTTAGGAAACCTTCCTGTTAAAAGGTGGGACTGGGCTTTTACAGTGATACATATATAGAATATATCACTATTACATATTTTTATGTGTATATATATATATGAGATATCTTTTATATATGTGTATATATATATATAATGGCTATATAAAGTGATTGTCTGTCAATCATATATTTCTGGGCCAGCAGTGTCAGCTTAGAATCTTTAGATAAGTTACCAGAAGTGTCACTTGTTTGTCCCTTTATGAAGTCTGCCCCGCGTTCACCTCACTGCCAGGATGTTTAACTTTNGCCTACATGGAGCTGGAGCCAATCTTGGCCCCAGACTTTGTCTGGTTTATGTCCAAAGGATTATGCAGGTGTAATTGAGACTTTATTCAACTTCATCCAGCAGGATTAAGGGTGGCAAACCAAATGTATATAAAAATAAATTATTTATTAGGATAATGATTAGACTAGAAGAACTTAATCAGAATTATTTACCACACAGTATAGGTAGCTATAACTAGAAGTATAGTGCACTATTTTTGAAGCAATAGTGAAGCAATTATATTAAAGCAATTATCTTGAAGCAATTATATTAAAGCTAGCAAACCAGTTGTTAGGAAGAGATTGATGTTACTCACCCTTGGCAATCTCTTTCACTCAGCCTTCAGGAGTAACCTTGAGGGGTGTCCCCACTCAAGGAAGCAATATCCACATACTCTCTGAGGAGGGGCTTGTTAGGAAACCTTCCTGTTAAAAGGTGGGACTGGGCTTTTACAGTGATACATATATAGAATATATCACTATTACATATTTTTATGTGTATATATATATATGAGATATCTTTTATATATGTGTATATATATATATAATGGCTATATAAAGTGATTGTCTGTCAATCATATATTTCTGGGCCAGCAGTGTCAGCTTAGAATCTTTAGATAAGTTACCAGAAGTGTCACTTGTTTGTCCCTTTATGAAGTCTGCCCCGCGTTCACCTCACTGCCAGGATGTTTAACTTTGGGAGTGATGAGTCAGGCAGGTTTCAGCATTATTCAGCACCAAAAGCAGCATGACACCCCCTCCTCCATCCAGCACTTTTAGCTTTGCAAGTGGGGTATTGTTTGAGTGATTTTACCCCACTCTAGGAAGAGCTTTCCTGCTACACAGGTGCAGCTGGGGTTATAGATATCCATTTCTTGTCCCTGATTTTCACTGCCTCTTTGTTCTCTGCCTTTTCCTTGACCACTCCCTTTTCAGAGGATGGCAGTGCTGCTTGTACGTCTGTCTTCTCCACTCCAGCAGTGGCTCTGTAAGGGGAATTCTGATGGGTTATGCTCCATCTTTGCTGTTCTGCCATCTGAAACACACCCTGCTCTTTCCACCTTTGTCACCAAAAGGAGACAAGACAAGACAAGCATTCTGAGCTTACAGGTTCCCTTTCTCTGCTGGAGCAGAGCTGAGGTGCCAGGTGGGTCTGTGTGTTGCAGAGAGAGGGTTGAGTGGAAGAAAGATTTTTCCTATGACTGATTCTCATTTGACCTTATGACATTGTCTCCAGCAGAAGATTTAGGGGGACAGCTCCAGTCTTTCAGTAAGATCAAATCATCTCGAAAGAGACAGTAATGGAAGGAATTAAAAATAAACTTCCTTTTCCTTTTCCCAACCAGCTGGCTGAAATGATACTGAACCCTTTTCAAGTGTTGTAATAATAGCAAAATCCTCGGTGATACTTTGGGAGGTAACACCGTTTGTGAAATATTCAAATGAAACTGCTCAGCTTAGCACTGCAAGTGAGCATTCAAGCATAATAAAAGCAGAGTAAAATTTTATTCAAGCGTTAAAATGTATTCAAACTTCCAAAAGATGGAGGAGAACATATTCCTATATAATTTCCCCCTTGTTTTCTCCTCCTCATAATCAGATCTCATCTAGTGTACCACAGCCAAGCTGAGTGAAACTCTTCCATCCTTCAGTTCCAAATTATTTCATAGCAAAAGGTAAATAAGAATCTGTTTACAGTAAAGTATGGCAGAAAAGCTAACTTCTCACATATTTATAATTCTATCATCTGAAAAAATTGCAACACTTGCTTCTTTATAGATTTTGCAGGTAGGGTGCCTAGACAATGTAGTTGCCTGTAGCTTCTCTGTCTTTTAGAAGTGCACTTGATTTGAAGAAAAATAAGGCTTTTCACTCTGATTCTAAGTGCATTCACTCCCTTCAAAACAAAGTTGCTTTTACTAATCTGACCACATCAGTGGCATATTTCTTCATCTGACATAAAATCAAGCAAGGAGTGAGGAGGGAAATCAGAATGTCTTCAACAAGAGATGTCTGTTAATACCAAAATATGCTGACAGTGAAATTTCAGAACAGTTTCAGCCTCGCTCACTTGCTTGTAAGTAGGAAGCCAGCTGGGTGATTTTGTTTTGGCATTAAAGTGATGAGTTCTGTTCAACTCAAAACTCAGCACTGAATGCTGAGTCGCTGTGATCTGAAACAAAGTTGATTTGGAATGTCAGATGCTTTCTTTCCTCATCAGAAAGCATCTGATCTGTTTTCCAGATATGATAAACCTCAAATGCAGAAAGTTTGGCTCTTCCTCAGAAGAGGTGCTGGAAAAACACATACTATTTTTTCTTGAGGTTAACAAGCTTTACACTGCTAACCTTAGGTTGTTAATGATAAATACACAATTAAAGTATACTCATGATTAAGGTACTTGTATTTAGATTATTTTGTTTTATACATGCATTTTTGTTATTATTTTATTTCAGAAAGATTCATCTTGTGGCTATGCAGGGTATTCTGCAGCTTTGGTTTTGTTTAAAAATATCTTCTTTCCCTTGGAATCAAATAGATTTTATATTTCCTCATCCTAAATTCAGCACTGAAAGATTTCAAACTGCTGTCAGTTGGAACTGGTTGCTAATAAATCTTTATCGAAAACTTTAACAGTGAGATAATTAAAGTTTTCTCTTATACTTGTGATAGTACTTAGAATTAGTTTTATATACCCCAACAGTTTTCCTTTAAGTGAAGAGTGCAACTTTAAAGAAGCATATTTTTCACTGGTGTTTGTTTTTTTTTCATTCTGGGGTATGTTAAATTACTCAGCAGGTTTTACAGGAAAAGTAGTGGCTGAAATATAAGTGGAATTATTGCTTAATTATCTCATTTTTATGAATAAGCCAGCTAAACTTTTTAGCTTTGTTGGGAGAGAGGCCTCATCATCTGTATTTCACAGTTCGCTGAATAACTATGATTGGCATGGAGTTTACAAGTGCCACCTCCTTGCTCTTGCACTGGATTCACCTCCTGCAGTTCTGACGTCCTTTGAACGTCCTTTCACATTGTGATGGCAGAAATCCACCAAGAATTTTTCTTGTCCAGTTCTAGGTGTCAATGTTGCCATTTTGGTGCTGCATTGAGTTCCCTGCACTGAAGGTGGCTGAGGGGTCCCTGGGCAGTAGAACTGTTTGTCCTTCCATCTTCAGCCTCTTTGTCCTGCAATGTTCAGATATTCCAATATCCTGCTTGGTGCTGCCCTGGAGGCCACCAGTGTGGGAGCACATCTATTTGTTTGTCAAAAATGTTGTGGAGAAAGCATTCTTGAAAAGAATTTCCTCATACACATTGTGTTTTCTTGCAGCTAAACTCTTATTTCATGCCACTGAAGGGGGAAGGAGGAGGAACATGAAGCACAATAAAATTGCTGCCTCTGTGAGGCAGGTTAAGGCATGGCTGTGCTTGAGTTCTTGACAAACGAGGTCATTTATGGGCTTCCCCACACAGAGGAGATCTGCTTAACATTTTCTCCTGACACACAGTTCCCACATGAAGAGATTATGTACCACATTAGGGAATGCAGCATTTGTGAGCCCTTCAAAGAATATTCCAGGAAAGGTGGGAGAGAATCCAGTACTTCTGGAGATGTATTTAAAGTCTCTGCCAACAAGATCATCTTAAGAATTAGAGATTTAGTTAGTCATTTTGCTTTCAGTGCTGCTGTCATTTCTAAACAAGAAGCTGACAATAAACTAACTCAGAATGAGTTCATGCCTTCAGGCTTCTTCATGCCGTAGACACAGCAGTCTCCATAGGAAAAAAAAAAGGCAGTGCAGAGGACAGGGTGTGGAAGGCTTTGCTTAAGAGTCAACATTTCTCATGTCAGCAGTGTTTTAGATTTCGTGGTGTAAAGAATCTTTCAACTTCAACAGATATCAGATGCCTTTTTTTTTTCCTTGATCTTTTTCTTAATCCCAAGTTGCCAATAGCTGTTGTAGACATAAAAAATTCTGTCTGGTTCTGCAGATGCATGCCTGACTTTTAATTAACCCAGTGAACACATATAGATCACATTTGCTGTATCCATTCATCTGTACTTGAATTAGGGAGAGGGATGTCTTCAGTGCTGTAACGTGGTAAAGTTTATTTTTAATTAACCTGATTTGCACTTGTAAGTGAAAGCTAATTAGAACAGCTCATTCATTGTTTATATCTGGGACCACTGGGAATGGTTTGATTTTTCTACCTACTTGGTTCTGGGCCATAAATATACATCCACTACCTGCAACTTTGAGGTTTTTCACTGATCTGATACTCGTATTTGTAGGAGTTCATATTATATAACAACAGTTTTCTTAGGGCAGGATCCCTGAAAAGATTTCTGAATCTCTGTCCATTTTAGCTCTTGCAGTATGCAATTCATGGATCTGAGTTTTGCAGATAGAACCTATTTTTATTCTTCCTGAGCAGCTGTGAATTATCCTTAAATAACTTCTCATTTTGATGGGAGAGCATACTGAATCATAGAAAACTGGGGCTTACAGAGCCCATCTCCCTCCTTCTTTCACTCCTGAGTGATATTTAACTAGCTGCCACACCACTGAGACTTCAGACAGAAAAAAAAACAGTGCATCCTTCCTCTTCCTCTACCCTCCCAAAAATCCAGTCAAAATTTCCCTGTGACTTTAATGTTTAATCTTGGAATGATTTTCCTAATGTCGGCCTGAATCTTCCTGGAATGCTGCAGACAGTGAATCTTTCAGGAAACAAATGAGCTACAGTAGAATGGCCTGGGAAAGGTGTTTGGAGGGAAAATGTATCACTGGAGGTCATATTCCATGGTGCTACACAGATGCCCAAAGCTAAAAAATACATTGCAAGAAAGTTCACTCTGGTTTTCTGCAGGATAAAAGGAGACAAGACTGGAACAGGATGCATTCTGAGCTCACTGGTTCCCTTAAAGGAACAAACAAAAACACCCCTTCTATTCCATAGCTGCTGTCAGCTGGAGCTGGTTAGAAGGTATTTGCTAATGGTGCACACAGTTAAATGTTTTATTTCCTGACAGCTTTGCTGAATAAACAATTTAAGTTGGATTTCTTCACCAACTAAACTGCATTAAATATGATCCATCTGCATTCTTTATACGGGTTTTTTATTACTCCTCAGTGCATAAGCCCTCATAATCAGCAAATGGCAATATTTCCTTGTAGAATGCAAATGCAACTTTTTCTGTGGGTACACCTGATCCCCCCTCCCTGCTGGTCTGTGCTGAGGGAGGTCATTGCACAAACCTGGAATGGCACAAAGTCAAGCCATTTTTAGCACCTATGTACGCCAGAGAGAAAAAAAAATTCTGACTCCAGGATAGGACAAAATAGGAACCTACCAGCTTGTCAAGAGCTGTGAGTTGTGGGTGGAACTAAACTTCCTTCACCAGGTATGTTGTTAATGGGAGTGCAAGCTTAAACATGCTCAAAGATAGAACCAGGCACGTTCCTGGTGTTGCTGAAACTGTGACAGCTGATACATTCTTTTTCTCAGGTGTCACATTCACTTTCTGACAGGCTCTCCTAAGCATTTATTCCTGCACAGGTTGTATTACTGAACATGATTTGAAGAGCACATGCTGTGCTTTAACTAACACAGGCAGCCTTTGTAAAGGCTCCATGGATAAGCCACACTTATTTTTGTTTCAGATCAGTGAAAACAAACAAACAAACAACCAAATGGGCAAAATCAGAACGGGTTTCAATGAAATAGGAGTTTCTATACAGGGATTCCTCTTTTTTATTTAATTCTTGTTTCAGATTTTTTTTTCTGGTACACAAATGTAAAAGTGACTTTATTGAATAAAATCTGAATAAAAATTTGTTAAAGGCATCAAGATCTAACCTTTTA
>WAAE01015898.1:1453-14551 GCA_013400495.1 Nicator chloris
TATTTACTATATAATTATTATTTTATTAGTTGATTTAATTCAGTCTCTCTGAAGCCTTTAACTGATCATTTTGGAGGCATCCCCAGACAGAATTCATTGTTGCACAAGGATATTATTTTCTATTTCACACAGAGGTTGGCATCCTGTCTCGTTTTGCTTCCCTTGTTTCTTTGGATACGATTAAGCACCCAGAAATAAGGTTAACCCTAGGGCTGAAGTATTTCGTTCTGAGAAACTTTAATACAATCAATTATGTTTTGAACACAGGGAAGCAGGCAAAGGGGCAAGTTTTAATTACCATTAGTTAGCAAAACAGTCCTGATGCACCGTTTGATTAAGTTTTGTCTGAAATTCCCTCGATATTTCAAGTTGATTACAAAGATATTTGAGTTGAGTTTTTCTGCATATGAACTCTTTCAGTAGAGAATTTCAATGCAAGATTTTAAACCTAACTTTGTTGGGTTTTCATGAGAAAAGGAGGCAGAGAGAGACAGAAACACCTGTTCTAAAATCAATAGATGGAAAAGCATGATGCTTTCAGAAGAGAAAGCTAAAATTATTAACTCTGTGTTTCGTGGACAAACCACTTGGGTTTTTTCTGCCAGGAGAAAACCCAATCCTGCAATAAAAGATGCCAGCAATTCAGTTCTGTTCTGTAGTGAACAGAATAAAGAAACCTCTTGTTGTTTGAAACAAAGACTAAAGCAAATCCCCGAAAAACAGAACCCCACAGAAGACCTAAAAATCCTAAAATCCAACACCCTCCCAAAGGAACTACCGTGGTTAAACACGAATTAAATCTGGGTTTCTCACAGCCCAGGAATGAAAATATTAAATGGTCCTCAGCACCCAGCTGTTCTCCTGCTCCCAAATTACCTTTCTGATCGAAAAGAAATTCCATCCACGCATTCCAAACATTTTTTTGCAGCGTTCCCCTCACTCCTACGTAGACAAAAGGCTCCCATGACAACGGGGATGCCACGAGTGAGCGGAGCAGATCAGATCTGCAGTTACAGGTGACCCTTTCTGCCCGCTGCAACTTCTGTGGGTGACAAATGTGGCACCCAGGCAAAAAGAGAGCCCTCAGCACCAGGGTGTGCTCCTTGCTGCACACCAGACCCAGTTCTTGGCACGCTCCCGCTGTCACTGGGTTACTGCTGCCTCCAAATCTTTTGGATTTAGAGCTCTGATCTTCATTATCTTTATTCCCAACAACTCCAGAATGCATGAATCTCACAGCCTGGGCTCACAGGGAAGGTTTGCTTTTCCAGATCAAATTGCATCCGCGTTTATCTTCATTTCTGATCGAATTTGAAGCCAAACCCTTTCCAGTTTTAGCAACTAAATAAAACCCCAACACACTAAAGGGATTAATCGCTTCAACTTTCTCTTGTAAGCTTTTCCTACACCAAACGTTAGATTGAAATATCTTTTACGAAGTAAACCAGGAATTTTGACGGGCACAAGTAAACAACCAGTACCTGCTATTTCAAAACATGACACGAATGGATGGGAAATAAAAATAATGGAAGTTGGAGTACCATTCTTTGGCATGATTTTGGGATAGATTTAAGAGATTTAAGAGAAAGCAGATGAGGAGTTCCCAAGCCATCCTTGACTACAGATCAGCCACACTCCATCCATCCCCACTGCAAGGGATAGAAACCACAGCTGCATTGGGAAAGTGAGCAGAGCATCAAATAAAGGATGAATAAGAGTAAAACCCACTCCTGAGTTAGCACCTTGCCTTCTGCGTGTTCCACACGTTCAGAGCTGCCAGTTTAGGAACTCACTCCTCTGCTCGCTGCCTCTCCTCCTGGTCTGGGTTTGCTCGCACAAGCTGCAGCACCTGCCACGGATCCTTAGAAAAGACATTTTGTTATTTTCCTGCCACTGGATGAGAAAAGCTGCGCCCTGGATTCGTGCACTACACCAGAATTTTGCTTTTCCCGCCGTCGAGGAAATGGGAAATCAGCTCCATCCCACTCAGAGCCTGCCTTTGACAAGGAAGGAGCTGAGACAAGAAATAAGGAGCTGAGACGACAGCGACTGATGGAGTACACCAGGGATGCAGGAGAAGAGTGAGCACCAGAACACAGCACCCTTTGAACTGCACTCCATATGGCGACTCCCACCACAGCAGATGGTGGAGCTGTTTGTTTTCTGTTCACTCTCGATGTACTGTTTTCTGTCTCCTGCTAGAAATCACGGTGGCTAAACGGCAAAACTGACAGCTGCCCATTGCTGCTGTCCTTTCCTTGCAGCTCAAGAACGCTGCTGAGGGAGGAGATTGCTCATATCACAGGATCACAGGATTTCTAGGTTGGAAGAGCCCTTCAAGATCATCGAGTCCAACCTCGTTCTTACACCTCAACTAGATCATGGCACCTAGTGCCACATCCAGTCTTTTTTAAACACATCCAGGGATGGTGACTCCACCACCTCCCTGGGCAGACCATTCCAGTACTTTATCACTCTTACTGTGAAAATTTTTTCCTGATATCCAGCCGATATATCCCTTGAGGCAGCTTGAGACTGTGTCCTCTTGGTCTGTCCATTGTTGCCTGGAGAAAGAGACCAACCCCCAGCTGACCACAGCCACCCTTCAGGGAGTTGTAGAGAGTGATAAGGTCACCTCTGAGTCTCCTTTTCTCCAGGCTAAACAACCCCAGCTCCGTCAGTCGTTCCTCGTATGGCTTGTGCTCCAAGCCCCTCACCAGCCTTGTCCCTCTCCTCTGGACGCGCTCAAGCATCTCAACGTCCTTCCTATGCTGCAGCAGGCTCTCCACTCCTCCACAGAGCACAGCTTTGCTCGGCTGAATAATCTCACAGCTTGGGAAGCAAGAGTAGGAGACTCCAGAGGAGCCAAGGGTTCACTTACAGGCCGTAAGCACTGGATGAAGGTGAAGTGTTGTGCAACATCTTCTTATCACCTCCAGTTAAAAATCGCCAATTACGGTGTAAATACACCAATTATGGTGTATTTTATCTTAGCTGTCCTTATCAAAACAACATCAAAACTCACCCAAGACGCTTAAGTTCACTGAAGGTTAGTTTTGTAACTGCACACAAAGTTCTGGCTTGCCAAACAATTTAGTTCCAGCTCAGCTGTGTGCCTGAGGAAAGGCTTTGTACGAGTCCAGTCTCTGCCTGACTCCTCCTCCATCAAGATGGGTATCAGCGATTGAATAGAGAGACGGGAACCCTGATTCGGTGATCAGAATTCAATTTTACTGAGATTTTCGCAAAGCTTATATACCATTTCTAGGAAGGTTAATGTTTACTACTACAAAGATAAAGTGAAGCATGGTACAGACAAACTTATACATTTTACAACAGATCTTGTTTAGGAAGGTTTAATTTCATTTCCTTATCCCGGTAAACAGATGTAATCCCATCTTCTGTAATCTTCAAAGGCCTGTTTGTTCTCGCCAGGGCATCTTGGTTATCAAATTAGATATGCTAATTAAGTCTGCTTCACTATCTGACCTGTGTATTCCCACAGATGAGGTTCATTTTTAATTCAAGTCTTCCTCAGTCACCTCCTTCTCCACCTCAGAAATGACATTTTGGGTGCCAAAGAGCCCAGGAACATGGCAGTGAGCAAGAGCTGCGATCCATTCCCAACCCGTACCCAGATAATGGATACAGGCATATTTCATGCAGATCACAGAACAGCGAGGGCTTCGCTGAATTTTCCTCATGATTTATTGCATAAAGCAGAGATGAGCCTAGAAAGTGCAGCAAAACCCCACAATCATTTATAGAAGATAATGACAACAACGTGCAGCAATTTACAATGTAAAAAGACATTTCTGGGGATTATTTCAGCCACTATTGAATGAAGTCATTAGCTTTGTTACTCAGGACGACCGACGGAAAAACGATCCCATTGCCAACATCAAACTGAAACAAGAATTATGTACTGCTAAATTATAAAACCATCTCCTTAATGTAGAAAAATCAATTCTGTAGGCAAGGTGAAAATTTGTAGAAATGCCTATTTGGCAAGAAATAAGTATTATTCAGTCTTTTTGATTTTGCCCAGGAGAGTTTAAACTTATATATTTATTTGAATTGATGTAGTTCAGCCTCCAGACAAGTGACCTGTACAGCAGTGGCTGTTTCTTTTCTCCCTGGAAGTAATCCTGAGGTAACTTCTAGGATTCACCTCCCAAATCCTGAGATCCTGGGCTGGTGCTCACTCAAGCACTTCAAACAGTGACTTTCACACGGTATCAGGGGGAGATTTTCTATCCTTGACTGCTTTTAGAGTTGCAGCAGTTTCACTGTGAAATCCAAGCTTTCAAAGAGAAATCTGCCCAGCTGTAACCTGAACTCCAAGCTGCTCCTTGTCCCAACACAAGGCTCTTCAAAGATGACTCAAGCGTGCTGTGACAACATAAAAGCTTCTGGCATCAATTTGAGTCTAAAACATTCACTTTGCTCACAAATATTTCTGCAGATTAGCTTGGCTTGAACCGTTCCCAGCACGGAGGAGGACGTATTGCTGGAAATTCCAATGTCCTCTTACAGGTACTTTTTCTTCTTTTAGACCTCACTAAACCACTTCAAGGAGCCAGGTGTTTGTTCTGCTTGGACAACTCTTACAACTTCCACTGCCCTCTGCTTTCTCATGCTACTGTTTCTAATGTGTGAATTCTTTATATTTCAAACAGAGTGGGGTTAGTCCCTACGTTGATCACTACACTTGTGCTACGCCCAAACAGCAAATTCCTTCTTCTCAGCACTTCCATTTCACCTGAGGAAGAAGAAATCAAGTGTAGCACTTGCTGTAGGACCTTAGAGAGTTCCGCATGATGGACACTACAAAACCTGCTGCTGCTGCTGTGGGTTGAATCCACTCTCCCTGTCTTACATGAATATAGACCATCAGTATAATCCAGTTTTTGAGCCTCTGTTAACCTTTATGTTCTCCACGACGCCCTGTGCCTCATCCAGGCACATCCTTCTTCAACCAGACAAACCTGATATCCTGCTGTGGTTCTGAATCTATTTGCCACATCAAATGGGAAGTATTTCTCACATTTCACCAAGGAAGAAGAAATCAAGTGTAGCACTTGCTGTCGGACCTCAGAGAGCTCTGCATGATGGACACTGCAAAACCTGCTGCTGCTGTTGTGGGTTGAATCCACTCTCCCTGTCTTACATCCAGATGGACCATCAGTATAATCCAGTTTTTGAGCCTGTGTTAATCTTTATGTTCTCCACAATGCCCTGTGCTTCATCCAGGCACACCCTTCTTCAACCAGACAAACCTGATATCCTGCTTTGATTTTAAATCTCTTTGCCACATCAAATGTGAATTATTTGTCACCTAAGGAAGAAGAAATCAAGTGTAGCACTTGCTGTAGGACCTCAGAGAGTTCTGCATGATGGACACTGCAAAACCTGCTGCTGCTGCTGTGGGTTGAATCCACTCTCCCTGTCTTACATCCAGATGGACCATAAGCATAATTCAGTTTTTTAATCTGTGTTAACCTTCACATTCTCCACAATGCCCTGTGCTTCATCCAGGTAAATCCTTCCTCAACCAGACAAACCTGATATCCTGCTGTGGTTCTGAATCTCTTTGCCACATCAAATGGGAAGTGTTACTGGTCCAGCATGGACAGTGGGTGCTCATCCAGCTGGATGCAAAGGCATCTGCAATTCCTGCAGAGGCACAAGGAGCAGGTTTGAAGTGGCTCAGTCATTGCCACAATTACTCCAGTTTCTGATTCCCTGCAATGTTGTGTTTCCCTGGCAACTATCAAACACATTGTTCATGGCCCTGAAGGATTTCTAGTCAATAATGATTTCAGCCCTTTCAAGCTCATATTTTAAACTAACTTTTTGGTTAGCTTCGTCCTACCTCCAGTTTGTGTGTTTTATTTATTATTGTCAGGTGGCTGGACATTTCTGGGAAGCAAAGTTTTCAACCTCAGTTCTCTGTAGACATTCAGAGCAGTGGCTCTAAAGAAATCAGAGATATCAGTGAGAAATAAAAACGTGCATGGGACCTACTCCCTCTTTCATAGAAATCTAGAATCAAACTGAATTAAGGTGAACACTGAAATTACATCACGATCCCAACTCCCATTTATTTTCCCTCAGGTAACTCCGACACGGAGAACAGGAACAGCAAATCCAGTTTTATTACTGAGATAAGAGCAGTGATTGCAAAAACTAAACTAAGATGATAAAAAGCAGCTTGAAATTGAGCTGGCCCCAAGATGTTGTTTTTGGGTTGGGGGTTATGTTGTTAGGGTTTTATTTTTGGCTTGTTTTTTTTGGTTGGTGATTATTTTTATTTTGCTTTTCTTATCATACTGCCCACCAAAAAGTCTCTGACTAGTACAATCTGCCTTGTGGTTCCTCAAATGAAATGACCATAAACGTGCTGAATTTTATAATATAAAATTAACTATAACATATAACCACTGAATATTAAGAAGTATTGGGGGGGACATACTAAACTTGGAACAATAGGATTCCCTTCAAAGGAATTTCTTTAATAAGAGACATTTATGGTATCTAAAACCACTAGAAGGCAGCCCAGTTATTTTCTTTGGAGCTGGTTATTTTTCCTCACAACGAAAGCTTTGCTGTAGAAGAATCTCAGCCAGAAAATAGTTTATGGGAAAAGGAAGTCAATTGGTTTGGTGAGCTATAAAGGTCAAAACACTTCAGAGAAATATTCCCTTTGGAAAGCTTGGAAGCAACCTTTTCCTCCCAAATTTTATGACAGCTGGCAAAGCAGGAAGACAGATGCTTCTTTGTATTGCCTAACTAAAAGTGACTGATCTGACTTATTAACACTGATCCTCTCAAGATGCAAAGAAATTTCCATCAATTTTATGCCGTTCTTAATATTCATTAGCAATATCTGCTCTTAGATTGGCAATATTTATCCTCAACATCTGCCCGCAAGATCAGTTCACGGATTTAGAAGATACGCTTCCAAATTTATTAGCTTTCATGGAAAGTATTTTTCAGTCTCTTGAGAATGATTAACTGAAGCTTTTAAGGCTACAGAAATAAAAACAAGCACTAAGGTCTGGTAAAAGTCATGCTTGTAATTGTCTGATTCATAAAGCAGAGAAGTTTGGCTACTTGGGTTTTGAAAAAGCATTTCGGAGTTTTCTTTTCCATACACTTTTAAAACCAGGGAGGAGACTATCCTAGAGTCTGAAAATGGAATAGTAAATTCATTGTAGTAGATAAAATAAAATTTAAAAAATAAATAACACAGACATAAATACTAGAGCCTAGTAAAAATTCTTAGTAAAAAGCCATACAGCTTCCAGGATAGGCAAGACACCACAATTCTTCCTGCAAAACCAGGCTGAGAGAGTGGAGGTTGCTCAGCCTGGAGAAGAGAATCTCCAGGGAAACCTTGGAGCCTCTCCCAGTGCCTTAAGGGGCTTAAAGAGGGGTTTGCTTGGTTTTACTTCACCTGATACACCTGAACAACAAACTGATTGATAGATTGTGCCATAGGTTTTTTTCCAAATACAAAATATCGCAGCCAATGTTTTTCCATCACACCAGACACTACATCCCTCTTTGCTGGAGCCTCCCAGAGCTCCCTGAAAGCCACCACGATCTGCAGGTGTTGTACAATCAGAGACTTCCAGGGCAGAGCTGGTCAGCCCAGCATTAGACACCACCTACCCCAGGGACTTCACCAATCTCCTGCTGTGCTTTTTATTCTCCACAGATCCCCCAACCAACCAGCTCCAGGCTTTGCTTCTCAAATTACTCCAAGAACCACATATGGGAGAATTTAGAGCCAAGCCAAGAGATAGAAAAGGAATAATGATAGAACAAAAGGATAAAAGGAAAGCACTGAGGAAAATCAAGACAAAATACGGTGATTTAACCCACGTTATCATGTGATATCTGAAGTAGAAAATTCTTAAGAACAATTCCTCAGGACAAGAAGGCAGTTGAGGCTGCTGGGCTTTGAATTGTAATGTGCCGAGGCAGCTCTTTAATCTCACAGCCTATCTATAGTAACATTCTGCACTTCTACAGAGCTCAGCTATTTTTTCCTTTCCTCTCACTGTTCTTCCCGTGCTATCTAATGCTAATGTGCACAGTGATTAATAGACTTTCAGCCAAAATCCAGGGTTTTTTTCAGTTATTCTGACTCCCTGCCTGCCCTTTCTGGGCATCTCAGGAAGGTTTGTCAGTGCAGGGTCAAACACTCTCCACCATCCTGCCCGCTGTCCCTGGAGTCCTCGTTGTTCAGAGGAAAGCACAAGAAGGATTTCACACAGGCCAAGTGCAGCCAATGGTTTGTGTCTGAACAGATGCTTCCCCATCCTCAACAAAAACTCTGTTGGTAAATGCAGCGTTATGGAAATGGATGTATTCACACCTTCACCAAATTCTGCATTAAGGGCTACTTAAGGCAAGTAACCTTAAGACTTGCAGTAAACAGGAAAAACCTCGGTATATTCACAGTGAGAGGAAGTTACTGCACTGATAATTTGCCCAAATAGAAGAAAAAAAGGCTTGAAATTACCTGATAGTACTCAGTTTGTACAGCACCTCATTCACTTTCCAGAACTGATCTGGCCAATACAATTCCTATTTTCTGGCCCTTCCCTGTGAACAGAATGTGAACACAATTCCAGCTCAAGTCCCCAAGGCCTTTAGGTCTTTTCTGTTGTTTCACTGTTCTTTGGTATTAAATTCTGACCATTTCTGTGAAAACCCAGGAGATGGCCAATCCTGCAGAATTTCAGCAGAGTGCATTTCCACTGCAGTACCCAACTGAAGAGTTACAGTCCCTACAGCTGGAAAATTGGCATCTTCCTCACAGGCACATCTCATGCTTGTTTGGAGCGACAAAGTCTTGCTCCAAACCATGCAATGATAAGTAAACAAATAAGCACACAATTATTTTATCCTATTATGTCTTCTGAAGGCCTGGATTTCAAATGAAAGCAAAACCAGGTCTCGATATTTAGTACCAAGTGCACTTTGATCAACCGTAGTAACCAAACCTGTGGAAGAGATGTATCATTATACACAAAATTACACAGCTCATCACTCATTTGTAGACTCAAAACAAAAGGGAGGTGCAGGAATTTCCATCACCTAAGTCACTTCCAAGCAGTCCCCAGCATCACTTTCAAACTCAAACTGTGCCATACCCCCAATAGTGTTATAATATGACTTATCCTTTGCTTCAGCAGCAACACAAACGTGAGTTCAAACCCATTCCCAGCAATGTTGTTTTTTTTCAGATTGGAAAGCATTTAGAATTCACATCCCTCCATTACCCTTTCCTTCTATTCATTGCTGTCCCGTTTCCAAGATCTTATTTCCACAAATACCTTCATGCACCTTGCTGAGTTTCCCCCCATTTCCATCTTCTTACTGATGGCACATCTAGGAATTCATGCATAGAGCTCGTCATGCAGACAATGACAGGATCATTTCTTCAAAAAGAAACAGAGGAACTCTGCCTTCTAAGGTTATTACTTTTATTGGTTCTTACTTCAAAGCAAATAGGGAGAAGAGGGGAAGACAAAGAAAATTCACCGTTGTGCTGGTGAGAACTGGAGCAGTCAGATGTACTGAGTAAAAAGCAAATGGAGACAGGAAGCTGTTTAAAAAGAGGTGCCTGTCCAACAAGTGTTACCTAAAACATTAACCTTTTCTGGGAGGGTGTAAGAGTCGGTCCGAAGATCCCTGATTCTGCCTCACGACCGTCTCTGAGAACTGAGACCCCAAGGACTGAGACCCCAAGGACTGAGACCCCAAGGACTGAGACTCTGTGAGCAGCGGGGCGGGGGGGCCCCTGGCCTGGCTGAGGTGGGATGTCTGCCAAGCCCTGTCTGCAGGGGTGATCACTGGAGCCTGTACAGAACTGAACTGGCTACCCTGGTTGGCGCCAATACCCGGATTCATGTCCCGTTGAAACAATGGACGCTACCGTGCATGGCAATAACCGCCTGTGCTGAAGATGGAACAGATCAGGCTTGCCCTGTTCCCCCATTGCCTGTGGATCACAAGAACTCAGCCCTCCCCTTTGCTCTGGCCAGCTGCCTTCGATTCAGAAAAGACCTATATATTCAGTCTCAAAGCAAAACTCCTTCGAAGATCTTCCCCGACAAGAACGGAGGACCCATTGGACCAGGACTGCGAAGACTCCGACCCCTTCTACGGAGGATCCATCAGCCTAGAAGAAAACCACGAGGGCTCCATTCCTGTTGGTAGATATAAAATCCCAGACTTTATCTTTTCCTTTTCTTCATCCTTTCATTCTCTTTTCCCTCCTCTCTATCGCAATACTGAAGTTGGTATTTAATAAATTGTATTTCTGGTTAAGCATATTAATTTGTCCTGTTGTGTCTTTTGTACTCTGAGATCCCTAAAACGAACCATCAGGGCCCCGCACCCATTAGCGGACCCTGACATTTAATTGGCGTCACGGATGGGATCTTGGAGACAGGGGAGTCGTGGAGAACCCTGTCTTTCCAGGATTTCACAAAGTATCTCATTGTACAAAAGACGGACTGTTGTTGTTGTTGTTGTTGTATATAATTTGTCCTGTTGTGTCTTTTGTACTCTGAGACCCCTAAAACGAACCATCAGGGCCCCGCACCCATTAGCGGACCCTGACAGAGGGTCATTGGGGGAAGGCAGTATGTTTCCTATATTCCTATAAATGGCCTTAAAGACCAAGCTTAGGAAAAGGAATCTTCATTGTGAAAAAACTGCAGGGAGTTGAAAATATAGCCACAGAAAAGAATTTCTCATCAGGTAATTCCTCCCTATAAACAGATCTGATAAAGCAAGTTCTCTTTAGCTCAACTGATAATCCCGGTGTCTCATGAGCTTTCATTTCTTAAAATGAAAATTGGATCGAATTCCCTGTTGAGAAATGAATCCATATCCAATGAACATCAGCCTTTTGTAGGAATTTAAATCATCAAGCATAGAAATTTTTGAATTTCACGTCCTAACTACAGAAATCATTTGTTTCCTTAGAGAGCACAGTTCTATATATTCAGTGTGATGCAGTTAATGTTTCTCACATCATGCTTATTTACACCCCAGAAACTGTTTAAACGATTATGCTTTCCTTTCTTTTCCATCTCCGTATCAGCAATGAATACTGAACTGTAAAATCACCTTTTGGGACCTTAATCTGTTGCCAAGGATACTGGGGATATAATTATAATTTTATTGTAGACTAACTGAAAGACTTCTCTTTGTTGTAAGTGCAATTCAGCCTCATCCAGTGTTAATTGCAGCTCCACACCCCCTTTCATCCTGCTATTGTGGAGTGCTAGGAAAATTATCCACCAACACTCCCGAGACTCCCGTTCTGGGTCTGTTCCACGGACTGGGAACCTGCAGCACAAAGGCTTGCTGAAGGTCAAAACTTCCACTGGAAATCAAACCCAGGGCCACCCTAGTGGGGGCTGAGAAAGTTCACACACATCTGGCCAAAAGCTGCTTCCACTGGGAATTCTGAGTTTGGGCTGGTCCAGGAATTCAACTGTGCCATTTCCTCAGTGATACCCACGTGATCCATGATTTCCACACGTCCACAATGGAATGAGACACGTGTAGATGGAGCAATCAGAGTGTCCTGCACTTTTCAGACAGGCTTCAAAAAACTGGGAGAAGGCTGATCGGAAGCGCTTCGAAAAGCAAAAAAGGTTTAATAAAAAATAATAATACATAAACAAAAGCAAAGCAGGGTGCAAAGGGATTCTTTGCTCCAGATAAGACACTCTGAAAGCCCTGAGAAGTTTTGTGCTCTAAGTACTGAAGGATTGAGGTGGGATTCTTGGCCAACAGCGCAATCCAGGATAGATATTTTTCTGAGGAACAGGCAAAAAGACAGATCAGTGTTTTTGTCTTGGCCTTGAGCCAATTGCTGCCAGGAGAGCAAAGAAATTTTAGGTTTTTTTTTTTCCTTAAACCCTTTTTCCTGATATAGAAGCATTTGTTTGGGTGGGGAAACGCCCTGCTACACCCATGGTTTGATCAGACAAATCCCACTCCCGTCCAGCTGTTGGCATTGCTCACCTGCAGCTGGTCCCTCCCTGGCCAAAGCTGCCAACTCCCAGGGGAAGTGTCAATGAATTCACTAAGCTGACACTCCAAAAAACACGGAGCTGGATGGAAAACTGAGGCAAGGCTGTGCTGCAATTGTAATGCTAAAAATGGGATGGAGACTCAATAACGGAGGGAGGGGGTTTGTGGGCTTCTTTGGGGTGTTCCCCCTTCTTTGTTGGGGACGGTTTTTTGGTTTTATTTTTCTGATTTCCCAATATTTTTATGGAGTAATAGACTATTCCCCTTCCTACAGCTCTGAAGCCTGGTACAAGTCCTGTGGACTCATTTTTCTTCCCACTCTTATCTTTAAAACAAAAGAAGTAAAATGAGCAGGGGGAGGCATAATTTAAAAAGAAGAAAAAAGACACAAAAAACCCATACATCTACAAAAGGTGCAATTCAACCCAAACACATCCACTAAAAAGATGAAAAAAACCATCCTACAAGGGGAGGAAAAAAAAAACACTAAAGGGCTAAAACATCTTGGAGAATTTCAAACACATATTTGTAACTCAGACCCTAAATTTGCTGCTGCCGAATTCTGAGCCTCATTGAGGAGCACACCTTGTGCAGCTGGCCCTGCAGGCAGCTCCAGCTCCCAGGGTTTCAGCAGCTCCTTGGCACCAGGAGGTTTCTCTGCCACATTTCCATCTCTGTGCCCCCTGCCCTCTGCAGTTGGCCACATTTCCACCTCTGCTCATCCTGCCCTCTGCAGTTGGCCACATTTCCACCTCTCTGTGCCCCCTGCCCTCTGCAGTTGGCCACATTTCCATCTCTGTGCCCCCTGCCCTCTGCAGTTGGCCACATTTCCATCTCTGTGCCCCTGCCCTCTGCAGTTGGCCACATTTCCACCTCTGTGCCCCCTGCCCTCTGCAGTTGGCCACATTTCCATCTCTCTGTGCCCCTGCCCTCTGCAGTTGGCCACATTCCCATCTCTGTGCCCCCTGCCCTCTGCAGTTGGCCACATTTCCACCTCTGTGCCCCCTGCCCTCTGCAGTTGGCCACATT